>WEIV01024894.1:641115-718311 GCA_013390005.1 Calyptomena viridis
GAGGGGAACCCCCCCGGGCCGAGGGGAACCCCCCCGGGCCGAGGGGAACCCCGGCTGTCCCTCTGCTGCACACAGCGTCCCTCAGAATGCCAGACTCTGGGAAACAGGGAAAGATACCCCAACAAAGTGTTCACACTTCTCCTAAAAACGTCGATGAGCTTCTGTAGTAAATTTCAATGAGCTTCTGTAGTAATTTCTTTCCATACTGATGGTATTTCAAGGACTTTCTTCCTCCATCACACGGAATGGAACCAAACAAACCCCAAAGCTGACTGTGGCTGTAACCCACCCATAGCTGCCGGCACCGAGGGTTCCCTGGATGTTTCCAAGCCCACAGGTCTCACAGGTGTGTGGTTGGGAGCACAGAACCAGCACACAGGAGCACCTGCCCTTCACCCCCCAAACCCCCTGGCACCCCAGCACAGGAGTCCCAGAGGTTCCAGGGTCACCTCTCACATCGCTCTGACCAGAACTGACCATTCTCCACTTGCAAAACCCCAACAAACAAAATGCACCAAGAATTCCTGCACTCCCGCTTGTCTTCCTGCAAACACATTGATTGTTTTCTACAAACAACAACAAGCAGAATCGATTGTCTTGGTCATTATACTGAATTCAGGGAATTAAGACCTCGCATACCTTTACTGACTGGAGGGTGTGCAATCATTTATAGAGGCAGCATTTCCCAGATGCAGCAGTTCCCAGCCACTGCAGCCTTTCTCAGAAGTTGTTGGAGGAGAGTCACAGGCCACTCAGGTGGCAGTGTTCCACAGCAGAGAGAAATCACTGCAGCTCACACAGGATAATTTGTATAAAACCAAAATATTTCAAAGCAATGAAGGGCTGGGTTTACACACAAGATCAAATGGAGCCCACGTAAACCAAAACGACAGCCTGAAAGACTTGCAAAAAATAATAACGTTTAAATTCATAAATATTCCAATTCTTTCTTTTTTTAACTAGAGGGAAATGAGGCAGTGATACTGCAATTTCAGCTAGAGCGTTCCAGATTCCTCCTCTTGGTTGCTGTTTTGGAAGGATGGTGGTTGTGAATAAGTGCAAATTAAAAACGCATTGCACAGATTAGTCATTGTGATAAAGATGTACAAGTACAAAAGTCTTTCACATGCAGATGTGCATATTTCAAATACAGATCAATTCATCACACTTGAACTGTTTGGTTCCCAGTTCACAGGCTCACTTTACAACAACCCCTGCACTCAGCTAAAGGCCATCCACTAAACTCCACAGATAAACTCCACACTGGGGTGCTTTCCAGTGTCCCAGGGACCTCTGTGCTCCATCCTCACGGATCACAAGTTGCAGTTGAGGCCATATGGGGGATCTTCATGGGTCAGGAGATGTCTTGGCATAAACGTGCCCTTGAAGAACCCAAATGGCTTTGGCTCTGGTCTCCTCTGAGAGCTTGTCTGGTCACACCTCCCCACACTGTTTTGCAGAATAACAAAATTCTGAGGTTCTACCTGCAGAGTCACAACAGACAGAACCAGAGCAGGAGCCTTGAAGTCAACTTTAACTAAGGCATTTATTAGTAACTATGGCAATTACCTCTTGAATCTTATCACACTCTGGGTTAAAACCATGCAATGCACTGTGCTGCCACTTACAAACAAGGATTATTTTAACCTTCCTGCTGTACCCTACTGGCATTCACCTTCAGCCTTCCTGCTCACCTCCAACTGCCCTTCCCGAGTCACATGTACCTGCTCTGGTAAAAATCCATCATAATGAAAAGCACCAGTTCTGCTTCTCCTCTCACCTCGAACTGCCAAACACTCAAGAAAAATCAGCTGCCTTTTCTTTTCCAAGTTTGCTCTGAGTTTTCCCCCCGTGCGTTCAGGAGCACATCCATCGGTTCGCCATGGTGTGGCAGCCAACTACACGGTTGGTGAATCCGGCTGCCCGAGGCTCCCGGAAACACAGGTTGGGAGCTCTGCAGCAGGGCGAGAGAAGAAACAGTTGCTTTTTTGCCCTTGGTTTTGTTTTTTTTTTCTTTAAATAAACCATTAAATGCATCTTTGCACACTCCTGTTCTAAGGCAAAACAACAGCAGCCACAAGAAGGTTAACAAAAACAAGAGACAGACTTCAGACTACTCATCTTTGCCTGTAGTTACTGTTCAAAGTTCTGGCCCTTCGAGGATATCTGGGTTTTTCCTTTGTGAAAGAATTTCACACGGAGGACGGTTTAGTTTTTAGTACAAGGCATGACACCACTGCAGGGATTACCTTCCATTATTGAGCCATCAAACACTGGGAAAAAAAATGGGTAGTCAATTAAACCAAAACCACCCACAACATTTGTTAGAGATTCCTGTATCTCATTCGTCATTCCCTCACGAGATTCCCTTCAGCTGATCCCGACAAGGTCACATGCAGAAGCCTGGTGACTTCAGCAATCCCAATGTCATCTTTAGGGCTTTCAGCAAACAGGAAAAACTTGTTATTTCTTGGCAGAAGTGCCGTCATCTTCCACTCCTACCCTGACCCATAAACCAATCCAGTTTTTAAGGACCTGACAGTTTTGATAAAAGGTTATATAGCAGGAGGGGTTCTCCACCTCCCAGCACCCAGGATGGCAGCAGCAAGGCTGCCCAGGACAGGTTGTTATGACAGTGCCCAGGCTGCCAGTGAGTGCAGGGGGCTCTGCCCACAAGTGCTGGGCCATTGCCCTGGGCAGATTTTTGGTTCTTTGAGCTGGTGACAGAACCAGGCTGGAGCAGGGCAGCTTGGCACCCTGTGCCACCAGCCCAGCTGGGACAGACACATGGATGGACAGGCAGGAACCTCTGACTGCAGCAGAAATAAAACCAGCAACATAAGACAAGTTGGAGACATTGTCTCCTCACACACACCTCACCACAATGCTGAGGGAAAGTTCAAATTTCTCTGTCATGTAAAATGAGAGCATTTTTTGGGTAAATCAAGTCAGTGCATTATCTAAAGTACAAGGAGTGCACTTGAAATGGGGGAAGAAAATCCTGACTCTGCTTGGACCATGTTGGTCCCAGCCCGGTCCCAGTGCACAGACAGGTCCCAGTGATGTGTTGGGATGATGGGAACAGCTGATACAGCCAGGAGGAGTGACGGTGGTTGAGAAACATCATAATTACAGAAGGACAATCAATATTGATTTTATAAATTTATATTTGCATCTAGTTTTATTGTAAACACTATCAGGCAACAATTTCACCTGGTTGCTTTTTTCTTTTGAGCCAGCAAACTATCCAACAAGTCCAACAAAACTGAGAACAAACAGGTCAGATTTGAGGGAAGAGATCTGCTTGACAACAATTTCTGATTTGGGAAGTCTCACCTGCCCTCAATGATACTCCAAGGACAAGGTTTTTTCATGTTTCAGATCCTTATATGATGAATGGAGCCAAGCAAGTATCTGCTGTAGATTGAATGTACTTTTTTGAAAAATAAACCCTCAGTACTCACCACACAATTTCAGGAGGAAGCACATAGAAGTCTAAGAGCTAAAACAGCATTATTTCGATCATTTCAGTATTGCAAAGGAACCTTGTAACAAAATAGAAGACTGGCCATGTTACCCTGCCTTGGCTTGCACATGTGAGCAGCCTCTGACTCATCAGGGTCTCAGAGGTAATATGGGACTTAAGGCTGCACTGACATTACTCTTGAATACACAGTGTAATAAGTTAATGCTTTAGGGAAAAAATATAGTTTCCCGTTTACCTCGGGCTCTCACAGCCCCCTGTTCTGTGCACCAGTGGCAGCCTGCAAAGTACCCCTATGCTTGCTTCACCTCACTAATTAGAGTTTAACTCCTGCAGATTACAACATGGGAATAACATTAAGCAAGAGCCACCCTGCTCACCCTCAGCCTGTCCTGAGAAGTGCTGAGCAGAACACAGGGGAGTTATAGTTCAGCCCTTCTTCATAAGGAGACTAAAACTTAACTTCAATTTATAATAATCAATTCATGTCTATTTTTTATAGCTCCAGGTTGGGAAAAGTTTTCAGTTTCCTCCTATAAATCAGACCCCAAAGGAATCACTGTGTCACTAAAGCAGGTGTAAGATCAGCAAAACCTCAGGAAATGCCTGTGACCCTGCAGGGCATAGAGAGTTAACAGCAACAACAGCATCACTTTTAGTGCTCGGCAAGTTAAAACTCAGAGGCACTGCTTGTACAGAGTGTGCACCTGTACCAGTACCAATGACTGCACCTTCTCCTGCTGTATTTAATGATGGAGCAATGAGGAGTCAGACCTGGCTGTGCCAGGCACCAAGTACCAAACAGAGGAACAGTGCCAGCACAGGGACCATTTCAGGTGAATTCCAGGTGCCGAGATGTTTCTGCAGACGCTTGACCTCCAAATGCTGATCATTTCTTCTGGGTCAGGGTACATCTGCCATGCATCCAGCATCAGGATCACGTTCACCCTGCAGACACTGGGGTCAGGCTGATTCCAAGGCTGGATGGACACACAAGGTAGACTGGAAGGACAATCAGGAGCACAGATGCAGTTTCACACTCACGGTGAGATAAGCATAACATGCCTTTCCCATCCTTTAAAAACTTGCCATAGCAAGACTGTTGAAAGGTTAAATAATTCCAAGTTTTCCACAAACCCTGGCAGTGGTGCTGGTAGCCCAGTCAGGCAGCACAGATGTGGCAGGGCTGCAGCCCACTCTCGTTGCACGCCGGACACCGCAGAGCCCGGTAGGACTCCCTGAATCTGTTTGCCAGCATTGAGAACTTGCTTCCATGACACAGTGAGCAGGGAGCACAGCCTGAGCCTTTACATTGTGAGCAACTATGTTCAGCATCACTTTCCTGAAGGAGACAGAGCAGGAAAAAAATGTTAGCGGGTGTGAGACACCAAAGTCAGGAATACACTTGAAAGAGGGAAATTCTGTCTTCTGGTCTTTCCCATCACAGTTACTCCTGACACACCACTCTGCCAATGACAGCAAGGACTTCAACAGAAAGGCTCATGTATTGGGGGTAATTTGTGGCTACTGCTGGAAAATGAGAAGTTGATGTGACTGGGCTTATAATACAATACTCCAAATTCATCTCTCTCTTCTGCACAGCTTCACCCATCCTCCTGTCATTTCTTATCACACAATCTCAGCTCTGTAGCCACAGGTTTGAGCTGAGCTTCATTTCTTCGGGCATTTCTCCTCTCCCTCTCCCCCCCAAATCCCTCATCACTGCCCTGCATGCCTTGTTTCAAGCTGTCCCTTGTGCCTCCACCTCTATCCTGTGGTGCCAGGTAGCCTCTTTCAAATTCCACCTTGAAATTCCTAGGAGGGGAATGCCCACAGTGACCTGTGCTCAGCATGGGCTGGACTCAGGTCTGTGAAATTGTATCTGCCCAACAAAACAACATTAAATCAAATTATGGTCAGACTAATTGAGATTCTGACCAACAAAGACTCCCCCGTGAGAAAGTGAGTAGAAGGCACAACCTTATTTCAGCTGATACTGAAATTTTAGCCTGCAGCAGTCTCAGCCACAGAACAGCTGTGTTTAGCCTTGTCAGGCTGGAGAAACTCCGGCCTGCCCTTATCCCACTGGGAGAGGTGATGAGTGGTGGATCCCAGCCAAGCTACATAAACATCAGCCATCTCCAGGGAAAGAATCCAGTGGGACACATGATCCTCTGGAACCAGCACAGCTGTCCCCAGAGCACAGACTGCATCAGAGCATTGGTCCCTATCTCCCAAGGGCAATGAGAAACAAAGTGATGCTTTTAATCCAAATTTATCTCAGAGCCAGATACAGAGATGGATGGGGATTGGGTGGGAATACTCTGTGGTCTGACCAGGGTTGAGAGACCAAAAAGTCTTAGGGATAAAAAGCACTTTCCATTTTCTTTTACCTGCATATGCTGGTTGCAGGTGACCTTTTTTCCCACACCTTTTTTATGTCCACCACCAAACCTTTCTTTCCTTTCCCGGTATGTGAAGGTCCAGTCATTTATTCCCTCAGTCTGGATGATTCTTCTCATGAGCTCTTTCTGGTCCATTGGTGCACGGATGATTTTCAGGTTATTAGTGTAGATGATGATCTTGCCAAAATCTACAACTGGGGAAGCCTAAAGACAGAATTAATCAGTGTCTCACCAGTATAAATTTGCTCTGCAAGTACTGATGGTTCCTGGGCTTCAAGAAAAGAATCCTTGTCATCCAGCCAGCTCCCTTAACCACCCCCAGAGCACACAGAAGAGCAGTGGAAGGACAGCCCTTATGGGGGAACTCGTATTCTTTTCTACTTACTTTAAAGCTAAGTTTGACATGGTCAAATATTTCCCTTAGAGAAGGATTTTGCTGACCTGGTCCCTCCTTCTCTCTCTCTGGGTGTTGTATGGAGTTACTGGGGCCTATTGTTTTACACACTGTTCATATTTCATTTTGTTTAAATGTCTGTGTCAATAAGTGATGAAAAGGAGATGTTCTCCTAAAACCATTGTGCCAGAGTCACATTAGCTGACACAAAGCTGATGCTGCCATGGAAATGGGGCACCTGTTTCTCTGTGGGGAGAAATATGACAGAGGTGAGCACAAGTCCTCAGCAGCAGCAAAAGGTAAGAGCCTCACATGTGTTACAGAGACATGGTGTCCCCAAACACCAAGTGCACGTTGATACAACACAAACTGGTACTGGACAGTGCAGTCACTGGAGGTATCTGTGGCTAGGGAGACTAGGGAAGAGAGAGGAGAATTACTGAAGAATGCAGAACAAATTAACAGTGTGGATAAGATCACAGTACTACTCTGTCTTTGGGCAGGAAAGATTCATCATGGTTTGATGTTTTCAGGTAAACTAGATGTCCAATGTATCCACTAAACACAGGTCAAATACCAGCCATCTGGGTTTCCCACGCACAGCTTTGATGAGTGGCAAGAATTAACAGACTTTCAACGTGGTCAAATCAAGGCCATTAAAAGTGTTTACACATCTCACATGTGCTGACTCTGTTAGGACTAGAGACACTATATCGGTGGCATTAATTACACATTAACAAAATAGCCAGTGAAACTAAGATGGAATTGTCCAAGCAGCCAAAGGGGAATTCTGAATGCTGGAGGATGAGGATGCTTGGCTCGCAGGCTACTGGTACCCTGACAGTGGCACTGGCCTTCCTGGCAGCTGAAGTCACACAACTGTAATGTTTTATATATACCCAATTAACCTAATACCCACCTTACATTTGACTGCTCTAGATGCAGTAGGATTCCTATGCACAGCTATAGATATTTATGGGAATATTATTGTATTACGTCTTATTCTACCCAATGGATAGATGCCAATCAGCACCAGGAGAAGCCAGAGAACACAGAGAACACAGCTGGCAGGATGCACCACTGCAGACCCGGCAGATCCTGCCACATGCAGAGTATACAGCATACGGAATTCCTGGGATAAATGCTGGAGACTTACAACCACTCTTTCCAAGTTCCTGGACTGACGCAACTGAATTTTGTCTGGATAGGGTTCCAGTGTGAGACTCCTGTCACCATATTACTCTAGACACGGTTTAGTCTGAGGCTGACTCCCAAAGAGGACACAGCCCTGGGCATCACTTACCCTGCAGTGGCTGGCACCAGGCTGGCAGTCACTGAGCAGGGGCGAGGTCCCTGTGAGATCGTGTTTCTGATCGTCTCTGAAGATGCTGATCCTCTGGGCAGTCAGCACCGTGGGCCAGTAGAACCTGTTCTCTGGCACTTCCCCAGCCCCACAGAAATCGTCCTCTGGCTCAAAGCTGTGGCGCAGGAACCGCCGTGAGTGTTCCTTGGCCGGGGGCTCCAGCTCCTGCCCGTCTTCATAGACCTGTTTTAACACTCGACCACTGTAAGCTGAGGATATTTTGAACCTCACCTTGCGGGGCCGTCCTTCATGCCGCTGGCTGAGTTTCTTCTGGGGCTCATCCATTATTGGGATTTCAAGCTGCAGGTCCTGGAGATGAACTGCAAGAGCTATGGATCCAAAAGAAAATGCTCCCAGCCTTCTCCCACCACACAATGTATAATTCAAGATTTCTAGTAGTTCCTCTCATCTTACAGCATAACTGACACCACTGTATTAAATATTGATAGAAATTCACAAAGAGAAAATATCTCTGGTAGTGAAGTCAAAGGCAGGTTGGCGAGTGGGGACCAGGCTGGACACCACAGGATGAAAGGGGTTAACCTGGAAGGAGAGGATTAAATAGGAAACTCTGCCCATGTTCTGAAACCATGGAAATGTTTCTGCCATGTGTTGTGATAAGAACTACCCCAAATACACCATCCCAGCAGCTTTTCACAATTTTCTGACAAGGTGAGAAGTTAAAAAGACAAGTTCACAGAAAAAGCAATCCAGCCTTACAGATTGCAAATGTGAATAATTCCTCTTTCATTCTCACACTGAAACCCTGAGAGTACAAAGCTCTATTTCATTTTAATCCAATGTGTTCTTCTACAGGCTGGTGAGATCCAATTAAGATTTTCTCTCTTTAGCTTGCAGTCCCTATTTGTAATTCTTGCTGCCTTTTAGGGCCTTTTGACCATTCTGGGTTTGCTTTCCATTTTAGAAGACAGTCATGTGCTGAGAGCCCTCTGCTCACCTGCAGGCCCTTGCCTGGCTCGAGGAGCACAGGGGGTGCAGCTGTCCCAAATCAGTCATGCCCTTTCCCAGGAGGCAAGGCAGGGTTTGCAAAGGTGTTGAGCAGAAGGGGATGAGACCTCTGGCCAAACTGGGAAAGAACCATCAGCACTGGGCAGGTCCCTGCTCCACACAGCAGCAGCTCTGCAGGTTACCCCCAATCAAGGGACTTCAGTCCCCCAACATTTCCAGACCTCCATACCCAGGCAGTGAGCCATGACCTGGGCACCTTCCCATGACAATCTGTCCTTAGAGATCCCACTGGTACCATCTTGAAGCTGGTACCTCACTGGCATTGTCCCTCAGGCACAGTGGGGTTTGGTCCCTGTGCCCATCCCCAGCTGTGCACCTCAGTGTCCTCTGTCCTTTGGAGGGGTAAGATAAAGAGTGTGTGGTACAAAATGCAACTACAGAATACCAGCTGTCTTGGCTTTAAACATCTCACAATACCTACTTGTACCAAGTACACACAATAGGAGTTAGCCTTTTTTTCCAATTCCAAGATTTCAGTAAATTTCCACCACTACATGCAGCCTCATCAAGTGGGACTGCCTCAGCAGGAGGCAAGCAGAGCACTTCATTTATCTTCTTTCAGTTCAAACTCAGAGCTTTTAAAGCTAAATACTCTCAATACATTAAATCCTTATGTTTTTCAAGAGTTCGCTAATGAAATTCTAGGACAACAGTTAAGAAGCTTCCTGCTTATAATCCACCACACAGACCTTCCACCAACCACTTGCCACAAGCAGTTTCTGTCATGACAGACTCTGCTCTTGTGGGTCTCTTGGGCTGCTGAAAGCATCACCATAGAGATATGTAAAAGATATGTTTTCCACCAAGAGAACATGCCTGAACACGCCTGGGTAAACACAGCCCCGGAGCCGCCCTTGGCATTTCCAAAACACTATTATAATGCTGATGCCAGACTCCCATCCTATCTCACACAGGAGCATCTCACTTTATATGAAAACCTTGATTTGCATGAATCACACTTGGCTCCTGCTGCATTCACTTGGGAAGCCTGATCCACCCCTTTCCCTGTGAGCCCTGGTGAATGAGGCCTCAGAATTGCTGCTTTTCAAAGGGTCCCCAGCGGCCGTAATCTGACACAAATCACACTGTGTGAGATACTTTAATTGGAGTTCATTTTCTTTTGATTAAGGGAACAATCAGATGGGAAAGGAAGTTCAAAGCAGCAATGAGAGAACAGAGTACGAGCACCACTGTGAGCCGAGCAAAGCGACTCCTGGCATACAGTTACTTACAGGTGCTGCCACAGCACAAATCCACCTGGCTCTGTACTTGTCCCACTGGAACACCCTGTCCTCTGCAGAACTATCAGCTGTACACAAACAGCCCGTGGCTGCTGTGCAGGGCTGTGGTTGGGGGAAGCTCAGCCTTCTGCCCAAGTGTCCTGCAGCCACACACTCTCCATGTCCCCCCAGGGCTGGGACATAAAGGCTGTGGCTCAGGATGTTCATTCCTCACTCCCGCAGCTATGCCCTTCATTTATGCCTCTGTACAGGTGAATCTTGCAAAGAAAAGATCCCCAAACAGACTTTCTGCATTTCTTAGCTGTTCTGAACAACTTGGACCAAGCTTTACATATTAAATATCTCAAACAGGGATTTTCCATGCTGTTTGAGAAGGCTATCCCCGAAGTTGATCCTATCCCCCTCCAGTCCTGCATGGTACAGCATGCTGGGTTGGCCACAGAGCATAGTGATGCTGGCAGTGGTGAGTGCAGGATGAGGGGGCTGGAGGAGCCCCCAGCACTGCCCTGCAGTTCACAGGGGCCAGTGGGGATTTGTTTCCCACAGCTCATGCAAGCTTTACTAAAAATACAACCATAATAATTTTGCATTCAACCATGAAATCAGTAAGTTTCATGATGTAGATCATCATGGCACTACATTTGACTTCAGACTCTGTTCCACTGCATTTTAACAATATCTGTCAAGTGTGGGGCCTCTCCTCACCCTCCTCCCCAAGGCAGGAACAGGAAGGATCAGGGAAGCCAGAGGCTCTACAGAACAAAGAGCCAGCCCTTGCCCTGAGGAGCACAACACACTGGGTTAGATCTATTGCAGCAAAGCAAGACCAAAAGAAGAGCTGCAGTGAGCTGGCCTGGAGGCTTTGAAGGCATGTTTCCACCTGCAAGTTTTGCTGGAAAATGTTTTGTTGTGCTGTGCTTCCTTACAGCAAGCACTGCAGCCCTCCTTCCCCTGGGAGCAAAAGGAAGACAGCAAGCAAGATGAGGACAATTGGAATTTCAGCTGCAGCAATGCTCAAAAGCCCTAGTCCTGCCCCTCTGCTCACATCACTATGAACACATGCAGCATCCTAAGCTAGGTGCCAGGACACCGAGGATGTTTCTCAACATGCCATGTGACAATCAGAAAGAGCAAAGCTTGGGAGGGCATTCACAGGCAGCTCATCCAACACTCACCCTGGCCTGGCAGCCTGTGCCTGGATTTCATCATTCCTTGTGCCAGGAGATACTGGCATCTGCAGCTACAAGTGAACCTTAAACATAACTATTTTGCAAATTACTTCTCTCAGCAGAGACTGTTTTATATTAGGGCCCTACAAACCCACCCACACAAGGCAAGACAGGCAAAGGTCTGCTTCCAGCTGTCTCCCATTTCTCTCTGCCAGCAGCTCATAACATCTGTAATCTTTTAGCAGACTTTTTTAAATGAACAATTTAAAAAGTTTGAAGAGATTTCCAAATATGAGCTGCCCCAGCCAGACCTGATGGGCCACGTGGGTTGCACAGTGCTCAGTGCTGGCTGTCACATTCAGGGGTTGGTTTGGGATCACCAGGGTGGGAGCAACTTCAGGAGGTACCTAATCCAGCCCCCCCACTCAAAGCAGCATGGTCAGTGTTCATGCTCCTACAGAGACACACAGCATTGAATTCATTTAATACCATTAGCAGAAAACAGGCAACACATGTGAACTGCAATGGGTGGCACCAGGACAAGCAGCCCTGACACTCATCACCCTAACACCACCATTTCCAAATCATAGAGTACATTGAAGGATTGGCTCAGGTGTAGCTCTGATATTCAGATCAGGAGGCACTAAGCCATGCCTCCAGTTTAGGAGAGGAAGCAGCCTGACCTTCTTCAAGTGCTACTGGAGTCCCCGGCCATCTTCATCCTCTGCCAGAGACTTGCATAGAAATCCTTGAAGTACTGGGCAGGCAGCTTGTTCCTGCTGTGAAATACAGGGGCAGGCACAGATTCTGGACAAAGTCCAAGGAACTGAAACTGGGGTTTCCTTGCCTCCCAGCCAGAGCACACCCCTGGCTCCCACTGCCCAGGGACCCGCATGGCTCCCCTGCAGAGAGTGGGTGGGTAGGTACAGCCCAGCTCTCCCACTCCCCCTGGACTGGGGGTGCTCAGTGCTGACTTGCTCCCTCAGAACTGTCCTTTCACACCCTAGCAGCACGTGCATCCATTGGGAATCAGATGCTGATTGCTCACTGCAGTCCCAGATCAGCAGCCCCCGCCTCAGGAATTCCCAAGCATCTCTCCTCCTGCATCCAAACTCCATGTTCTGAGAAGGGCTGAAGCCTGTCATCAGCACATCCCACACAGGCTGAGGGACTGGGACACAGCAGGAATGAAACCATTGGTGGTGTGGAGAGAACCAGCAACCTCATGCACAGAGCAGCTAAAGGCAGCCTAATTGCCTATAGATTTAGCTCAGAGTTGGATTCTCTGATGTCTGTTACAACGTATTTGGGGCACATGTAACATCTCCTCAGGGAGTTCCAAGCACCTAATTAGATCTGAACTAAGGTGTGATGTCCCACTGCATCATCTCCCTTCATGAAGGGGCTAACAGGGTTTCCTTTTTTGTGCTCAGCCTCCTGTTTTCACAAAAGTAACAGGATATTTAAAATTCTGGATGCTTTTACACTCCACTGAGACTTTTACACAAGTTATGAGGGTGCACAGACACAGAGCTATGTTTACACATCTTCACGCACACTATGAGTTCACAGGACTCCATTTTTCTAGGAATCCATGCTAAGAAGGTTCCCTTCTGCCACCGCAAGGCAGGGCCTGCCGCACATTCCTGGATGCTGAAGTCAGTGGGAGTGGAGGATGTCCAGCACCTCCAGGAGAGCAGGCAGGCTCTCTGATGAAAGCCTATTTGTTCTGCACCCACCTTAGCCCTGGAGACTCCTACCTGAGCAGGTAGGACTCCTAAGTAAGCATAAAAAACCTGATGTCACAAAGAAACAAAAAAAAACCACCACCACCCAAAAAAAAAAAAAAAAACCCAAAACCAACACACAGGAAAAAGCGCTTCAAAGAGGGAAATTCCAAGGGGTTGAGTTTTACCTATGGAAGCAAATCTCCCTAGGTTCCTCTCAAGAGCAGTAGCACAGCCTGGGACCAGTTCTGGAGGACACCCAAGCAGTGAGCAGGGAACAGCCCAGGCATTGGCCACAGCACAGGGACACTGCCAAGGCAGCACCCTGGGAGCACACAGGGCTGCAATGGGAAGAGGGGCAAGAGCAGGGAAACAGCCCTTTGCTGGATAAATCCATCTCATGTCAGAGGTGAGCCTGAGGAGCACTGGGCTGCCCCATGGCTCAGGTACAGCTCCCAGAGCCTGCAGACACAGAAACTGCTCTGCCAGCACAGAGTAACTCCACCATGAGGACTCCAACCCCACTGTACGTTTCCAATGGGCTCATGAGCAGCCTCACCCTGCTCCCCAGGCCTCTTCCCACAGGAGGCCTTTTCTCTGCAAGTGGGAGCTGCAGGAGAAGCCAACTCAAACTGAGCCCCCAGATCACGACATGAGTAGAGCAATAAACATCAAAGAGCTGATCCAGTCTGACAGATCCTTACTCAGGAAAGCAGCAGCCACACATCAGCAGCACTTTTCTGAATGCTCACCTCTCCATGCTTCTCCTCCCACACTACACCATCCCCTGCTGGAGTTAGAGCCTTTGGAGAAGCAGGATTTATAACCTGCTCCTGGCTGCAGCACTCACTGGTGACCAGAAGCACCCGGGAGCAATAAGGTGCTGCAGCATTGCAAGCAGTGGGGTCATTTGCACCTGTGTTTAATTATGCAGCCTGATGTTTTCTGTGGTCAGACTTGTGTGGAGAGCAGCTTCCAAAGGTCTGTAAGGTGATGCTCAGGTCCATGCTACTTGGAAACCCTGATTTCTTCTTGTCTTAGAGAATTAAAATTGTGTCCCTGCAGATTCAGTACATATTGGTTAGATCCTGGAGAAGCAGGATGTGGTGCTTGATGTTCTGTGGTTCTGTTCTGCACTGCAGGGAAAAAGGGATAAATGTACCATAAAGCCCAGGGTTGGTGCCAGGCACTGTCTGCAGGGAGGATCAGGGGCTCACAGGCAGCTTCAGGTCCCAACAGGGGTCACCTGAGCAGGGACTCCCCAGTGCCCTCCCTTACCCAGGAGGAAGCTCAGGGGTGCCAGAGCCTATTTTGAGTCTGGTCCATAGCCTCATAAGCCTGGTGTCAGCTTTAATCACCTCCATTTCATTCCATCCTTGGGCTGCCACTGCAGATCAGGGGCCAGGTGGTAGCAGGAGGAGGAGGAAGAAGAGGAGGTATGAGTGAGCTCCCCAGTCACAGGGAGGACACATCCATCCGCTCGCTGTTGCTCAGCCTGGCTCCACCGCCAACTACTCCTAATGACACTTCAACAAACACACAACAATCTGTCTTCAGGAAAACCAGTGAATAAATTTAATTTAAAAATACTTCTCTATTTCTGGACAGGCACCACTCTGCTCCAGCTACTTCAGAATCAGCTGAAGCCTTTACAGTACACAACAGCCAGACTGCACAAGGCTGTAATGGCAAAACACGGCATCCAACCCTCCATGAGCTTAATAAACAGCTTCCTAACCCCTCTTATGGATATGTAGATGGCTTTTATCTTCCAGCTGATGTATGTACTTCATGAAGGTAAAAAAGGAAAAGAAAGCCTTAAACAGTCAGCTGTCAGTGGGTCTGTCCCTCTATGTGCCCCTTGGGGGCTGTGGGGCAGGTGTTAGGAGCAGGGAGGTAGTGACCACTGGCTGCTGCCCAGCAGAGGGGACCTTGCATTGGTTTGAGAGAGGGAAAATTTTAGGGAGGCTTTTGCTCTGCTAGCTGCAGGGCCCCACACTCTGCACATCCCTGCAGAGTCACGCTGGCCTAATTATGTCTTCAAGCAAACACAATATATTTACTGAATGTGCTGGATTCTGCTCATTGACACCTGCCGTGTACAGACCCCACCACAGCAGCTGCTTGCAGTGGCTGACAGACACTCCTGCATGACCTGGTGCCAGGAGAACACTCCCCTCCTGATCTTCAGAGTCTGGAGACATAGACAGGTCCTGCCATTTGCCCCTTTCAGCAGCAACACTGGACGCCTTGTTTATGGGTGGGTGGGAGGACAAGTTGCCAGCTCAGATCTATAATCTCTAGCAGCTTATAGGAGGCACCCCCTCTCCCTGCCCTCCAGGATCTAAAAATAGCCTGAAAGGTCCCTCTTCCCCCGAGATGGAGGCATGTGGCATCCAGTTGCTCAATGCAGAGTGGCAGAGACTTTTTATATTCCCTGGAAGTGCTGCTGTGCTGTGCCCTGCCATGGCACACATGGCTCAAGCTGTGACAGTGGCAGTGTTGCAGTGGTCATTGAACCCCAGATTAATGCCCCTGTGGTGCTCAGCAGGGCACAGGGTCCCCTGATGCCCACAGGGTCAGACACTGGGCACTGGGTTGGTTGGTGGGATGAAGAATGGGGCAAGGAGAATGCTCTGGAGCACATGAGATGAGGGGTAATGAAGAGATACTCTTCTCAGTTGTTCATGTTCTTCCCCATTATTATTTTGAGTGGAGAACCCAAAGCCCAAAGGGACCCAGGGGCAAGAGCCACCACATCATTGTTGCCAAAGGACTTCTCCATAGCCCATCCCCAGACCTCAGGATGTTAGTCCTGCTGGAGAGCCCTCTGGCATAGCTGGCATGCAGGAATCCAGCCCAAGGACATGGTGTCCTGAGGGTGCAACAATCTCACTGCAGTCCCTCCCTAAAAAGAGTGGAGACGTGTTTGGAGCAGGGTTTGGAGTGAGGTGGTGAGTTGTCCAAGTGGACAGGGTGGGCAGCACAGCTCCTGTGAGATGATGGGAACAAAGCGTGTTTTATTTGATATCCATTGGAGCTCTTTTCTGCGTCAACATTGGAGTTAAGGGAAGCCAAAAGAGGCACCTCCCAGGGGAGACACTTGTGTGCAGCCACTTGGCATGGAAACAAGGGAAGACACATTGCTCTCAACATTGTTTCCCAGTTTCCAGCTCCATGATAAACCTCTTTGACCGAACAACTCTTGCAATACATATTTCAGCAATTCCATCCCTTCAGTACCAGGCATCCCTCCCCTGGGAAGCCGCAGAGGGCTCTTGCAGACCAGTGGGGCCGGGCCAGCACCGGCCATGCCCAGGCAGGAGCCCTGCCTGCGGCCCCAGAGCAGCGTCCTCCAGACCAGGCATCCCGCTGCATCCAGCCCTGAGTTAATTACAGCATCGGCATCAAACACAGACTGTTGAAATGAAAGGGAAGGATGAGCAGCTTTCTAGCTCTGCCTTTATTTTTTAACCCCAATTAGGAGACGCGTTGGAAGGGAGAGGCGGTGGCAGATAATAAAGTTCAATGGGATGGTCTGAGTGTGGAAAACCGGGAAAGCCCCACATCCTGATCCCAAATTGGATACTGATGTGCTGTGTGGCCTTGTCTCCTGGTTTTCTCCATGTAAAGTGATGGGGGGATGCTTAGCCTGAAGGGCGTTCCACAGATGAATTAGCTTTTGGGAAGTGCTTTGAAGACTTGAAGTGTTATATAAATGTGTTAGTACAGGCAGCTTTTGTATTGCAGCACAACCAGAGACTGTGGCCCAGACTGGAACCTCACTTAGCTGTTCCAGCAGTTCAGAAACTCCTGGTTGGAAAAGGCCCTGTCCCCACCTGGGCAATCCACACTCTGTGCCCAAGGCAGGCAGAGAGGGGCCAGAGTTGCTGCCAGACTGGGGGGAGCTTGCCCAAACCGTATCCCTGATGGCATTCCCAAGAGATGGAGAGCACAGGGGGCTTCCTACAACCACCCATGTCACCGAAGACCCTTGGGGAGCCTCAGACCCCCAACCCCCTGGACTCCTTGAGTGTGCTCAGCACCCCAGGATCCCCCAGCCTGGGGCCTCTCAAGGTGGCCGGACACTTGGACACTCGGACTGTGGTCAGTGATTTCCCTTGGGAATTCACTGGTAACTGTGCACTGCACTGTGCAGGCATGTTCTCCAGACAGAGCCTCAGTCCCACCCATTGCTGTGAGAGTGCAGCTAATGCAGACTGGCCCTTAAAATTCAGGAAAACAGAAGGAGTCCCCACCAAACAGATTTGGTCAGAGATGAGCAGGAGCTGGCGTGTAGAGAACCAGCTGCTCAGCAGGATACTTCATAATTCATATTTCCTTTCTAATCAGACGAAAAATACAACCTGAGTGCTAATCACAGAGCACAAATAAGGAAGAATATGTAAAAAACAACCATCAGAACCTTTGTTTTCAATAAAGTTTATGTCAATGCATTGCATTTACAACCTCCGGTGGATGAGCTGATGTTTGCAGCATCATTCATTAAACTGTGCACCCAGAACACATCACCATATGACAGACTACAAAGAAGCACCAAAGCAAAAGGAAACTTGAGATGAAACAGAATGAGGTCATTGGTTCCTGGCATATCCTGAAGATGTTTGTCAACAGTTTAATTTATCCAAATGGCCAGTATATTAAAGAAATAAAAGGAAATCTTTGTATTTGACAAAATCATGATCTGGGGGGGAGAACTTTTGGAAAGACACATTAACTCTTTTCACACCATACTTCTGAAGATCTTGAGAGGAGGGCAGGGATGGCTGGAGCCTGGTGGCGTTATCTGAGAGATCTTCAGATTTACAGTCTTCTAGTACTTGTAGTACTTGTAGGTTGTAAACACACAGCAGGGTTTGTAAGGAAAATGGTCTTGGACCTTCACTGCCTCTCCTGCACTCCTTAGGCAATCCATTGGTATGTTTGAACTGGCAGATCTGAGATAGGAATTCAGCTGATAAAGGGAATGCTAATCACAGATACCATGAGATGGCCCCTGGCTTCCCACCTCGATGGGACAGGAAAGTGCCCCTCAGATCCCATGTGGCAGTTGCTGGGCTTGGGTCTCACTACAGCACAAAGACACCCTTTCTGCAGGGAGCAGTGGTGGGTGCTGGACATGCTCAGCACCCATTTGCAGCCCTTTCACCCCAGCAAGTAGCCCATCACTGACCAGCCTGGAGTGGGAAGACCAGGAGCTGCTGGGGCCTGAGTGATGCACCAAAAGTCACGCAGGGGTCAGCCCAGCCCTAGTAACCAACACAGTGTCCCCCCTTGTCTCACGGAGCTGTTGCTGTTGAGGTGGGTATCCATAGGAAAGAGCAGCTGGAGCAGGAATGGAGCTGGAGCCTGTTGAGAGCACCAGGCGCAGGAATCTGTGTCTGGATCGGGTCAGGCACACGTTGCTACCCCCAGCAGGTCTGTGTCAGCTCCTACGAGGGCTCCCTTCAGCCCCTCGGCAGGCGAGGGACGTCCCGTCTGTGCTGCGGGGCCACGCAGCCACTGCAAGCCCAGGCTTGAACCCCGCCACGGTGAGTGCCCCGGCCTCAGCCAGAGCAGCTGAGGAGCAGAACAGGTTGAGCAACTTCAAGCTGTGGGAGGAATAATCTTTTGGGGTTGATTCAGCAGCCAAACTGGGCGAGGATGGCATCACAGAGCACCCCACGGCCCCATCAGGTACCCCCGGAAAGTGGCTGTGCTTGAAGGACTTTTTATAGAACTGCTGTCAAAACGGGCAGGGAGCGAGCTAAATTAGGACTATCTGAGAACTGAGGCAGCATGTAGGTGTATGAGGGATGTGCATAGTGAGCAGCCAGAACCGAGCATAAACAGGTCCGGTCTGATGTTTATCGGGGACTCTCATCTCCTGAGCTGGTGAATTTTTTACCGCCGTGTCAGTTCTGATGCGCAGAGCAGGAGCACTGCAGCCAGCCCTGCGCACAGCACCGGGCAGAGCACACCCAGCCTGCTGCAGCTCCCCATCCCAGCTCTGGGATCTTCTGCCCGGTGAGCAGGACCTGGGGCTCCTGCCCCCGGCACCACCCAGGACCCGTCCCCTCGCGCCAACTGAGTCACAAGTGACTCATTTCAAACTGGGATGCGAGCGCAGCCGTGTGAGTTTGCAGATTGGCTGGTGAGGAACAGCTCTGCGATGTAGGTGGCTGAGTTACATACTCCAGCAGTGGAGCTCTGCTCCGCGCTCCCTCCTCCCTCGCCCTCTGAGCAGGATAGCTGCGGAGTCCAGGATCTGGTTCTTGCAGGCACAGGAAGGCGTCTCAGCCAGCTCCAGTGGATGTGGGGTGTGGATGGCTCCGGCTCCGCTCCTGACGGAGCTCTGCACTGAAGATGGATGACTTAGCTCTCCTTGACCTGTTGGAGTGTCCCGTGTGCTTCGAAAAGCTTGATGCCACAGCGAAGGTGCTGCCGTGCCAGCACACCTTCTGCAAGCCCTGTCTGCAGAGGATCCTGAAATCTCAGAAAGAGCTCCGGTGCCCTGAGTGCAGGACCCTCGTTCTGTGCAGCATCGACCAGCTGCCCTCCAACCTACTCCTCATTCGCCTCCTTGATGGAGTCAGGTGTGGACAAAACATCACCAGGTTTGGCTCGATCCAGAGGTCAGGGGTCCTGTCCTCCCCTGCCTCCATCAGAAGATTCCCGAGGGGACTGCAGCTGCACCAGCACCGGCTTGTGACAAATCCAAGGATCCACATGGAAGGGGTAAGGAGGGTCCATGTTCTTTACTCTGTCTGTGAGCATAGAAAGGTTCCTGCTGTGTGCCCAGAGCCAGGAACCTTCCCTTTTAGCAGCACTGCAGAGTGTTTGAAGTGAGAGTGAGTGTTTTGTTTGCAAATCTGGCTGCTGTTTCCATGTGATATTTGACTGTTTCAAGTTCATCACAGCGGGAATTGAATTGACTCGACGACTGAGAAAAAGCCAGCCGGCCCTTCTCCTTACAAAAACTTCCCAGCAGCTACTTTCCCCCAGAGTTTTCAGGTGCTTTCTGGCTTTTGAGGAGCTTTGACTTTCGGGCAATACACTGCTTTTGACTGATAGCAATTAAGTCAGTAATTGGAGAGCTGTAACTGTTAGTGGTGGAGAAGGTATTTCCTGTCACTGCACCTCAGTTTCCCCTGCACTGAAAAGGAAGAAGCTTGCCTAATGATGCTGCTATTCCTGCCAAAGTACTTAGAGGTTCACTAGTTAAAAATGTTAAATTTGACTCACTCACTGACTGTACCTAGGGATGAGTTACTAGGCTAATTTTAAAATTCTAAGTTCTTTCTGTCATTTTCTTTAACAGTACAAAAGCTTGTCTTGAATAATGAAACATGATATTCGACCTGTTAAAGAAGCTTGGCTCAAATGGAATTCGGGGTAGAGACTTGCCTGCATTACATTCCTGGGCTTCCATTTCTCCCATCTGAACTATTCTTCTGTACAATGTCTCTACAAACCTTTTCATAACATTTAAAATCCTCTCTGAAAGGGCCATTGAATCCCAGAACATCGGTCAGAACTGCAGAGCCGAAAATGTCCAGGCAGGCACAGGACAATTGTACTTCCCTGCATTGTGTTTTCCTCCCCTGTGTCCTGGAGCTGTGCACATGTGCAGGTGTTGCTGTGGGGGGGCTCTATGTCCTGCGGGTATGAACTGGCTCACGTATCCCAGGAAATCTCTGTGGTGTTGATAAGGGATCTTGGATGGATCACACACCGAAAACAGGCATCCCTCTCAGGTATTCCCACTGGAGCGTGTGGCAGTGCAACCCTGAGCCATGGGCTCCAGGTACCTTTCCCAGGGGCACTGCCTGGCCACAGCACAGCCGGGGGTAGGAAGGACAGGGACAGGTGGGTGACATGGCCCAGCCAGAGCATTCTCCTGCTGCAGCCCTGGGAGGTGCTTGGGGCCAGGTGGGAGAGCAGAGCAAGTCGGGCTGCTGATGGCTCGGTGGGAGCTCCCACTGTGGGGACCCTGCTCCATCCACAGGGATCCTGGCCTGTCTGCAGGGACTCTGCTCCATTCACAGGGACCCTGCTCTGTCCACCGGGACCCTGATCTGACTGTGGGGACCCTGCTCCATCCACAGGGCTGTGGTGGCAGCAACAACCCTTCCTGGGAGCCACCAGCTCTCCAGAGAAGCTGCAGGAGCTGCTGGTGCTGTTCATGCAAGGTACGAACAACCCAACAGCAACAGGTTTCAGTCATTGCCATTTTGGGCTGGCATTCCAGCTGACAAGGAGAAGGTTATAGCTTTTCCAATTGGACTCCCTTGATAAAAAAATCACAAGCACTCTTCTCTGGTTTTCTTCTCTCACTTCTTTCACCTTTCGGGACCAGCAGGAACTTGCTGCTGATATATAATGGCAATATCCATCAGTCTGCAGCTCCCAAAAGTTTTAAAGACCAGGTTTAGGACCAAGCTTCTGGGAATCAGCAGAGCCAGCAAGTAATGGAGTAGCAGTGCCTGCAGCCAGCTCTGTGGCACTGGGACAGCCCTCTGAGCTCCTGTGCTTCTCTGGGAAGGGACATAAAACACATTACACTGAAATGCTCTTAGACTCAATTAGTTACTTAATTATAAAATACTTTGGAATCCTCGGCTGCAAGGTGAAGAATGCAACGTATTAGTCACATTTTGGTTTTGGTGGTTTTAAATACCTGCATTCAGGACCAGCCGTTACTTGGGTGCTCCAGTGGGATGTTAGTGGATTTGGAGCCTCCCCTGAGCTGGCACCTGGTGACAGCAGGGACACATCTGGAGGTGCCCGTGAAATGCAAAGATGAGACAATGATGAGGGTGACTTGCCATCACCCCACATCATGGAGTGCTTGAATTCCAGGGTATTCACCTGAAGGAATCTGGGTATGCACAGGCCTCCAGATGGTGTGAACCTCAGAGTAGATGCTTTTTGACAGGAATCACAGTGAGAGCAGCCTACTGTGCAGTGCTGCTCATCCCACCACAGTGCTCCCCTGGGTACTCAGAATTGTAGTGTCCATGTTCCTCTGCAGCAAACATGTGTTCCCCAAAAACAGACTGTCCCAATTTGCAAGGGCTGTTAATTGCCCCCAATGCTGTCCAGCACCTCATGCTACAAAGCAAATACAATTGACATGCCCCACACTGCACTGCAGCCAGAACTGCCATCCAGTGAAGGATATGGGCTGGAGTTTGTTTTTACCAAGGCTGTTCTATAAATAAACTTCCTTTACTCTCTGGAACTGAGAAAATCACAAGTTTGATCGAAGTTTCTCTCTCAGCAGAGATGTTTCCTTGCCAGCTCTTTGCTCTTCATCCCCATAAGCATCCATGAAGGCAAAAAGTGAAATAAATCCCTTGTCACCCAGCAAGCCAAGAGCTCATCTTGTTCTGAGCAGGAAGAGTGAGCAAGCCCCCATGGTGCTGCTGGATTAGCACAGATACAGTACTCTGTTTTCAGTCAGGAATTTCCCAGAGCCAGCAGTTAAAAAACATGGAATTTTCTAATTACAGCCCATCCCAAGCTATTTATTTTCTGGCATTTAAATCCCTTTTGAATCCACTTCCTATGAGCTGCTGTGGGGTGGGCACATGCTGGGTTTGTGCACGTGGACCCATGTGTGCATATCTACAGCCCAGCCGTGCCAGATCCTGCACAGCCACTGCTGAGCAGCTGCTTGGGCACTGCCTGAGCCCCTGGCACTGCCCTGCAGCTGCTCCCAGCACCTCGGGTCAGGCCTTCAGATCTTTAACATCAATGCAGAGAGGACAAGACTTTAGATTTTCAGGATCTCCACATAATAAACTGTCTGGAATTTAAGAATAAAAGGATTTGCTGGGAGGTGTATGCATAAATAAGCCACGCTGAAGCCTTTGAACTCTTAAGAACCGCCCCTGGCATGTGCCAGGTGTGGTTATGGCTTGTGCTGGAGCTCCTCCTCACCTGGCTGCAGCCCCGGTGTGGTGAGCGAGCAGACCTTGTGTGCTGAGGTGTGCAGGAACCTTCCACACCTCTCTGATGGGATGGATAACCCAACTGCACCCTGCACACAGCAAAACTCCATCCAGGCCACTAAACAGCTACTTGGGCACTGAACTTTGTCATGCAACAAACATGGGACGGTGAGCTAGAGGAGAAAAATTCCAAGTATGACAGCTTGCCTTGGGAAAACACAGACCACGCAGATTTAACTGTGACTTGGGCTATTTTCTCTTTTCATGAACTGAGTGCTTAACACCCCCCTCCAGCATTTCATGGGAGATAGACAGATAACACCTCTATTGGGATAAAAATACCGTGCACTCCAACGTCCCACCTTCACACGGACGTCTATAGATAGTGCCTGCGTTTTGGTATTTTCTTCTCCTCCAGAATCATCTCCAACTCCTTTCTGGATTTGACAGACAGGACTTGGATTGCTGGAGCTTCTTGAAGTCTTGTTCAAAGCAACATCCATGTTTGCACCCACTGGAGGCAAACGCATTTCCTGGCCCACTCACTGAGCCAACCCCACTCCACACCCTCCTCAAAACCCCAGTAGTTCCTGTGCAGTCACAGCAATGACCTTAAAACATGTCACATCCCTTTGAGCTGGACAAGCGTGTCAGGGACCTCACAGACCCTGACTCTGCCTGTGGTGGTGGTGCCAGCCCCTTTTCCACTCGAGACAGTGAGCAGGGGGTGATGGGTGTGTGCTATGGGGCCCCTCAGCTGGACATGGAGACACTTCATTTGGCTACAAAATCCTGTGTGGTCTTATGGCCTTTCTGAAAAAAGGACTTGTCCCAAATCTCCTCCACCACCACGTTCCATCAGGGTTTGTCTCATTCTAGCAGAACGAGGAGCTGCTCCTGCAGTGCTGATGGCATCTTGTGCAGGACCTTGTGGCATGTCTCTTTTGTCCCTTAGCATGTAATTTTAGCATTTTATCTACTGCAAAGAGAGTGGGGTCACTTCAACATAAACTGATGGACAACACACACCCCAAGAGCTGTGTGTGCAACAGGCCGGGCATGGGGCACTCCTGGGTGCTACCAGAGGCAGTGGAAAGAAAAAAGACCTTCATGGCCAACAGCAGAAGCCAGTTTCCCTGGTTTTACAAAATTAGGTACCAAGTTGCAAACACATAAAAGTGTTTTAATTTGTTTCCAAGGCAATGAGTCAGGCTCAGATGGCGAGTCAGGAATAGCACAGCAGGGCTCCTCCGCGAGCTCACCTGCGCAGTGTCGTGGTCAGCCAGGAGCCTCAAAGTCTGAGTCCTCCTCTTCTCACAGTTTCCTTGCTGGTCACTGGCTACTGTCTCTTGGTCCATGGAATCAGTCACTGGCCTGAGTTTGTCATTTTCTCCCTGGAAGGAAGGGAGAGGAGGAGGAGGTGCATCCCTGTACAGCTCTGCAGCGTGCCAGGACTGGAGGCAGCAGGTGTCCTGAGAGAGGTGAAGGCTCTCCTGGCTGCCAACACTGTCTTGGCTTGCAGTGTGCTCGGGACTGGTGCCCATGGGCAGAGGTGGCTGTGCTGCCCAGGGCTGGCTGGGGAGCCGTATCAGCGCTCCTCTTCCCAGCACAGGGAGGGTACTGAGCCAGCAGGGAGAAGGCTCAGGAGCAGCAGGAGGAGGGAGCGGGATGCAGGTTTCCTCCCTGCACAGTAAACAGCCACTTCTGAGAACGGCGGTGCTGAGACAGAGCATCATGACTGGGCACGCCAAGGGCTGACACAGTTTGTTTTCCGTGCTGCTTAAACCCATGACACACAACTTAACCACTGCCCGGGACTGCTGACGGCAGCAGAGACACATCTGATACGG
Organism: Calyptomena viridis; assembly: GCA_013390005.1. Classification (NCBI taxonomy): domain Eukaryota; kingdom Metazoa; phylum Chordata; class Aves; order Passeriformes; family Eurylaimidae; genus Calyptomena; species Calyptomena viridis. The sequence goes on from WEIV01024894.1 coordinate 665,734, forward strand.
CAGCAGCGAGGGAAGAGGCGTGAAAGAGTTTCATGCAGACGCTGCAGCTTGAACGTGCTGGGCCCCAGTCCTCAGCATCCCCCTGCCGCTGTTCCCTCCTTCCTCTCCCAGTCCAGCTATTCAACCCCATCGCTGCTCCCCCTCCCTGCAGCTCTGCCGGCATCCAGGAGCAAAGTCCTCAGGTCCAGCTCCTGCCCTGTGTGCACCTGGGCACTCCTCCTGCCCTCCTGAATCTCTCCAGTATTCTACACAGGCAAATTGAATCCAGCTCTGTCCTCCTGGGGAGCTGTGGGGATGTCACTGACACATGGCAGGGCGTTCCTTTCAGGGTCCAGCATCCCTCAGCCTCTCTGTAAGAAAAGCTACTCTGTGTTTTCTTTAAATCATTTTCCATGTCATCTTTGCATAACAAAGCCAGAACTACAGTAAGCCATGTTCAGAAGTGACAGGAACCTTGATGTGGTGGCATCACAGGGCTATGAGTTAGCAAAGGGGTTAAGTGCTCCCAGTTCCTCTGCCACCATCCTAGCAGCTGAAGCAGCACAAAACCAGCTGAATCCATACAATTCACATCTCCAGCATCCCCTCATAATGTCCAGTCAGCTCAGGGGCTGGTGGCCACCAGCATTAGCCATGGCCAGTGCTGGCCTTGTGTTCAAACAGATCCAGGAATTGAGCAGATCTGGTGAGCTCCAGAGCTGAAGGGACTGGCTTTGTTCTCCCTGGTGCAGACAGTCTGCATATACTTGGAAGATGGGAACAATCCTCCTCAGGGGAGAAATAATGCAGAAACCACCCAACTGTCTGAATCCTCAGAATATAATTATATGAAGAGATTGAAATGACAAGTTCACTTTTGAAGGTTTTGTTCTCTGTGACAAGGCTGAAGTTATCTCCTCTGACGAAATGCAGAAAAACAGAATTGTAATGGCAATTAATTTACATTCAAATAGCTCTTTTCATCCACCTGGATCCTGCAGAGCCCTGAACAGTGCTAGCTGAGCACACAGAGCAGGCAATGGTGCTCATTCATCCCATGGTGACGCAGGCAGTCAGTGGCAGGATGCTGGAGGTGGCTGTCAGGAATCAGAATGGATGGAGATGTTATTGATCATCTCTATGAAGAGCCAGTGTGTCTGTGTCCTTTGGCATCAGTGGTTGGATAATACCCAGCTCCGCATGCCCTGTGTGTAAATCACAGCTCATCAGGTGTGTGACCTGGGCTGTGCCCTCAGATATGTCCTGGAGTCACTGGCTGCCTCGGGTGAGACATTTATGCTGCCCAGTGCTGTCCTGTCTCTTGTGCAAGGCCCTCAGGAAGAACAAGGACAGCCTCCCTGCATGTGGGACAACTCCCATGGAACCCAGATCAGGATCAGCTCCCAGGGATTTACTGCAAGAGGCATTCAGCTGGAGGGGCAGGAGAGTGCAGGCCTAGGGCAGTGGGCTGCCTTCAAGGCAGGGCACAGTGGGGAGTTGCTCCAGGGCATTCCTTGCATGGGGCTTAGGAAAATCAGAGATGGGAAAACACCCAGGTGCTGGTCCAAACCATCTGAGGCCATTCCTGACACGAGGCAGCAGCCTCAGCCCCATGGATCTGCCCCCACTGCTGGAGTCAGAAGGGCATCTGCCAAGGTTTTGGGGGACCAGGTCCAACTTTGCATCAGCAGTGGCAGTAAATCAGAAGGAAGCAGCCCTGGACATCCACAGCAATGAGCTGTCCCAAGGATTTGTATGTCCCTCATCCCACATGTCCATCTGGACAGCTGGGGATGCTGGTGAAATCAGAGTGCCTGGGACACAGAAGGATCCCATCCATCCTCTACAACTGTCTCACTGATCCATGCTTGGAAGTAGATGCAGAATCAAATGGATCCCAGTGCAGGGACATTCATGGCCTTGGCCTCACTCTCCTCTGGGGTGTTCAGGCTGTGGCTCGGTCTCTTCCAGTAGAGCCAGTGTCACCAAGGGGCCATGCTGATCCTTGGGGTAGTTTTAAAGGGAGTTGCCTGGGACAAGGTTTACAGGTGTTCCCAGCTTCCAGCAGCAGCCTCTCCTATCCCCCATGCCCCTGGCTTTGCTCTCAGTAACCCCCTTCCCAGCTGGCCTCACACACTGCTTCTCCTTCTCTTTTTTGTCAATTCCCACCTCTGAGTATGGAGTCTTACATGAAACCCCTCCTGCCAATGAGGAGTTATAATAAGCTCTTTTCAGATAATCACAGAGTGCCTTTCTCTGCTAAGAAGAAATGCCCTGAATGGCTTTCTCACACACATGTACATATTTTTTAATCTGCTGCTTTGTTTTGTGTGGAGGGAGACTCAGAGGCATTGGCTGCCTCAGCACAGTCTGACGCCAAATGCCAAAAATAGTGAATAAAAAATCTCTTCTCCCTTATCAGCCTCAAATCCACTGAGAATGTGGGCAAGCCATTGAGATGCATCTGCTATGACCATCCCTGCTGGTGGACTGGTCAAGGAGAGAAAACCATCTCACTCAGAGGTGGTGCTGCTGAGAGGGGGGTTCTTGTTCCACATCTGGCATTACCTGCTGTGCTCTCTCCTCAGGGCCTGCAGGCAGCCCCACAGCAAGGGGTACCTGGGGCTCAGCCTGAAGTGCCTCCTGGGCCTGGCAGGAGCAGGGTTCTGTCTCACTCAGGTGTGATGGAAGAGAAAACAGAGGGGAAAACCAGAAAAAATGAGGCAGCAGTGAAAAAAGTTACAACCACGTGGAAAATGAGTTTCTTACCTGCAGTTTCTCCCTCTCTGCTACTTAGCAGCAAAACTCCACACAAATTTTCAACAACCTATAGCCAAGCTTTTCACAGAGCTGCTCCCAGTGTTTTCCCAGCGGGATGTTCAGACAGATGCCAAGCCCACACTAGGGAGCAGCCAATGTATGCAATATTTGGCTGAACATTTTGCTGCCACTACCACCCTGCTAAAATGAAACATGATGCCTTGGATTAACAAGAAGCAACTGGACATGCTAACGGGAGAAAACTCCACAAAACAGAGCAGGTCCCTTCTGCCCCTGCACCCAGGACCAATGTTCTGGCACGGGAAAGCCTCTCCCTCTACCCTCAGCCTGGAGCAAGCCACCTCCAGGCACTCCTTGTCTTTATCTCCAGGTTAATTAGCACCCCAGTTTCTGCCTTTGCAATTAACCTACTTTAAATAAGGTGAAACAGATGCCTTGCAGAGGATCTGGGACACCCAGGAGTGGACAGAAACCAGTCCAAGCTGAGACAGGGATCAGATCAGATCTGCAGCCACAGGAGAGCGATGGGCCGTGGGACCAGCCACCCACTGTGGGGCTTCTGCTGCCCAGCCCCAGCCCCGTGCCTGCCACAGGGTGGGTCTGGTGTTCACCTTTGTCTTCCCTATTTCCTATAAACTTGTTAAAAACCAGCGACCCTGGTACATCTTTCTGAAATCTTCAGCTTGCAGCTTTATTTTGTTATGGGCCCATATAGGAAAAAACCACATTAGTTGCTCCCTGTGGGTAGATAAGGATTTGGTTTATATCCTAAATAAAGTTGGGAAATCAAGGAGATATTTTCAGCTCAGTAGCTGAATTAGCCAAATAAAATTTAAAAAAAAAAGAAATTAAAATAGCAAAAATTATGAACTTTGTAAAAAGCTGACTTTAGCTGGGAGTTGTGAAAGGGTGCAAAAGTGGGATGAAAGGGTTAAAGAGGTGAAGAGCTGAAGGTTGTGAGTGTGATTAGAGAAGGATCCCATCCATCCAACAGTCCATCCAAGTGGAGAGGTGTCAGCCAGCCAAAGGCCACAAACATGTGTGTCCCACCTGCGTTTTGGTCATTTATCCCAGTCTGCCCTCATGTCTCATTGCTTTGCTTGCTGAAGAAAGAATATTCCAGGCTCTCAGCACCCCGTTGTTTGCTCCTTGTTCCCAGTTAGCACCAGGCATGCATTTCATTTCAGAGGTTCTCTTATTTTTAATATATTTCCATAACTTGTTCTTGCTGCCTTTAATGTTTTGCTGTATCCTGCCATTCCCTCACATCCTGGACATTGATGTTCCTCCTTCCCAAGACCTGTTCTCGCACTTTGTAGGAGTTCTGTTTGTTTTCTGGTCACTCCTGAGGCAATCCAAGGTCTGTGCTCCTCATGCTTGTGAAACACCAGGGAGTCTGTCCCCGAGTCATTTTGAAGAAGAACTGTCCACCCGCATCCTCTATCCCCACAGTCTGTTTTTCTCATGGGAAAGTATGTACATCCAGGCATGTGTTTGCAGGGAGTCTCCATGGCCCTGGCACAGACACAGTTCCTGTTTCTCATAGGAGCTCAGATCTGATGTAGAGCAATGCTGGCCTGCACCTCACTTTCCCCACTTTCTTTTTTCCCAGCAATGTGCTCAGTGTCACTGAGCCCAGCTCATGTGTTTACTATGAGCACAAATTAACAGGCAGAATGAGTTAATTAGAACTAAACATTAAACTAATTGCTTCCCCTCTCAAAGGCTTTGAAGTAAAAGCCATACATGAAATTTTTCTCTTCTTGGTTCCTTTTTCCTACCAAGCATCAGTGTTTGGGAGCACTGGAAGATGTTCTCTTCCCAATACCTGAACAATTTCCGTGGGGAATTCGATCTTTTCCATACTTCCATGTTGAATTTCTCGTTTCCACTTTCTTGACCTCCCAAAAGTGACTGAGAGGGAGGGAGCTCTGCCAGAGTCCTGCCTGAGCTCTGGGCACTGACACAGGTAGATTTGGGGAAATCCACAAAAAGCAGGAAAAGCTAGAATGTGTCACTGATACAGAAGTGCCATCACCTGTGAGATAGGTGGGATGGGGTGACTATGGCTTGGCGAAACTGCAGGGCAGGGCCATACCCACCAGGCCACAGCATTTGGCAGCCTCTAAAGACAGGAGAAGGACAATCCAGACCTGCAGAGACCAGCATGAAATCAGCTGAAAAGCCCTGTCCAGGCACCTGCACCTCTGCTTAAAGCTGATCAAGGCTCTTAGAGCTGGGGACAATCTTGGTTTCCCCTTTTCTCAGCACAAAACTCACACATCTGTGCACTAGCTTGGAGGCCAGAAATGGAGCTCAGCATTTGGGTTATTCCCTTAAAATTGAGGGCTGTGCCATGCCTGGGAGCCATCACTGTGGGGAGGACAGGAGCTCCATGCAGGATGTTCTGGTACAGACAGGGCTGAGCACAGTGGCTGTTTTAAGCAAACTTTGTAATTTCATTTTGGTGAGAGTCAAGATGTAAAGTTCTCTCATCTTCTGGTTTGGTGTATCTCTTCTTTCTCATATTACACTCTAGCAATGGTAACATGAAGCCATCTCTTCCTGTAACCCAGGTAAAGGCTGAAATAAACTCACAGTCATGTGTGTTAAAGGGTGAGAGAAGCTTATGAAAGCAGAACTTCTGCTCACCTTTCTCTGCTGCATTCTCCTGGCAGGTGGCAGCAATCAGGTCAGCTGGATGGTGGCTGTGACCTCTGGTCCTTCTGAAATAGAAATACCTGGGTCGTGAAAACAGACATTGTATAGGAGGAAACCTCATAGCAGGCACTAAGATACCATGGGAAGACTAGTTTAAGGCCTTAACTGTTTCTTAATTTTCTTAAACAAGTCCAGCCTGCTTTTCATCTTGATACAAACTTAGCATAAGTATTTGGGAGCTTGTCTTCATTAGTAAAATCCATCAAGAGAGGATGTGGGTAGTTAATCCAAATAAATGCATGCTTAAGCCTTAGACCTCTACGGTTTTTCCCAGTAGTTACAAAGGTTTTCATGAAATTCTGTCTGTGTTGGACAAACTGCAGGGGCTGTTTCTCTCCCTTCCAGGTGCCACGAGCCAGGGCCCTGTACACCTACCGCGGGCACAACCCGGGGGAGCTGCGGTTCAACAAGGGGGACATCATTGTGCTGCTCCGGCAGCTGGATGAGAACTGGTACCTGGGAGAGGTCAATGGGATCAGTGGCGTTTTCCCAGCCAGCTCCGTGCAAGTCATCAAGCACCTGCCCCTGCCCCCGCCCCTCGGCAGGGCCCTCTACAGCCTCGACCTGCGGAGCCGGGACAAGGCAGAAAGCAAGGACAGCCTGACGTTCCATAAGGTACCACCCGCAGCACCGGGGCACGGCATGGGGGGGACTGCTTGCTTGCCTGGATGGCACAGTGCTCTGCCACTCTCCAGGTCCTTGGGAGCTCCTTTTGGGTATCAGGAAGGTTCCCAAGCCCCCTCAGCCACTGCTGCCAGCAGTTAAACACCCCCCCGATGCCCCACAGGCACACAGGGGGACAAGGGACACTCAGAGAGGGATGCAGGTGCCCCCCAGCCTCAGCCAAGAGCATCTCAGTGCATCGCAGGTGGCATTCCCGGCATTCCCAGTGCTGCAGCTCCCTAGACCTTCCAGCCATCCACTCCCTGACAGAATTTTGTTAGCGCTGGTCTAGACATTAATTGTGTTGTGCAGTTTAGCTTGAGATGCTATGAGGGTGTAAATGGCACCGGCACCAATTCCTAGAAATAAAATTAATACTTGTAATGCCCATAATTACAGCAAGCTCTGCTTTGTGGCTGTTCTATAGGAGGACATGGGCAAAACGTCTTATTTGAAGCTCTAATATATTTTGTAAAATGTCTTTTCATTTAATGAAATCATTTTAGCTTCAGTAATGACTTATTTAAGTCTGACGTTAACAGACACAAGTTAGTTAGGGACACATAGAGCCATGAAGGAATTAGAAATTAATCCTGGAGAAGGCAAAGGTAGAGCTGCTGTGGGAGACACAAGGCTTCTCCTGGCTCTGACAAGCAGTTTGTGCCCCATTTTATCACATCTCCTGGTGTTTAGAGAGGCAGAAAAATGTTTCCAGTTTAGGCTAAAGTTTGAGAAATGACACAGAGAAATGACAGAATGTACATACACACCCACTGTGGGTTTTAAACCTTACTTTGGAGAGGGAAAATGTGAGGACAATTCCCCCTGTAAAATGACAAAGCCTGGGAGCCACTTGCACCTTTCCTGCCTCAGTCTCCCTGTCCATCCCCAGGCACTGGGCATGTTGCCTCCCATGAGTGGGTGAGAATCTCCAAGTTTTGCAATTCGTTAATGTCAGCAGTAAATCATGATTAATTCCTCTGGCACCATAGTGAAAAACACTGTCACCACATGCCCTTTGCTATTAACACCCTGATCAGCAGTTTCCAAGAAATACTGTGTGAACACTGCCCATATGCAAACTTGGGGCCTGCCTCTCCCTCATTAACCCCAATGCTTAACAAGCCATGGAAGCTTCAATGGAAGCAGCATCAAGCCATGAATGTTCAGGCCGACAGAGATGGAATTGCCTGGATCTAATGCTGCTGGGAAAGTCACCATCACTAAGGGCGTCTCTGAACCCATGCCCTGCCATCAGCTACAGAGCTTGGGTGTCCTGCTGCAAGATGCACCAACATGTGCCAGCACAGAGGGGGAAAGGGAGATGTACCCAAACATCCCTTCTAATTCAGAGTGAGACTTAAGCACTGTGAGAGAGCTAGCCAGCTCTGCCTGCACCTCTGCCAGCCAAAGCCTTGAGCAAGGAACATTATCAGGGAGAGCACTCAGCCTCAGTAACCCCTTGTCTCAGCAACAAGTTTTTCAAACCTATTTAATTTTGCTGTCAGCTTTGCATCATGAATTTTATACCCAGGATTTGTCACTGGCAACAGATGAGGTAAATGACTGAGCACCAAGGTTATAAGATCACTTGTAACGTCACCTGAACCCTGCCTGCAGCTCAGCTGCCAGATGAGAAAGGGCAAACAGAGCAGTGGGGGGATGTGTCAGGTGTAACTTCTGAAACCCAATCACATCTCCCTTTTGTCTCTCCCAGCAAAACACCACTGCCCGGCAGCTCCTGCAGACCTCCAAAAGCCACTGGTCCCCTCAGTTTAAGAGCGCGTCCCTGCGAACGGCGTCTCCCAAGGCGAAGGGCACAGATTCAGTGGCTTTCCCCAAGGTGCCTGACTCCAGGCGGAAGAGCCTGCGGCAGTTCTCCATCACCACAGCCCTCAACACCCTCAACAGGATGGTCCACGCACCCACCGAGCGCCCAGCACTGGAGATCAGCTCCCCTGTGCTCATCAGCTCCAGCAACCCCACCGTGGCCACCCAGAGCTGTGAGAAAGCAGAGTTTCCCTACAGCACCCCTGTCCAGGTAAGGCAACGGCAATGCCAGTCTGCAGCCTAAACATGCGACTATCCTGAGAGACACTGATTTTGGGGCTCAGATATAAACATAAACCAACCTTTTGGACTATACCTGCTCTTCATTGTAGGAGACAGTAGAGTCTCATTCCTTCTTCCCTCTCTGACTAAAGATCTGAGTACAGAATCTTCACAGATCATCTGAAATGGGAGAAAAAGGGGCTTGTGTAGATTTATGTGATCTTTCATATTCAGGGTTGCATCAACATTTTATAAAGCAATCACCCTGACCCTGGCAATTCACATCTGGGCAATAACACCCAGCAGGCACTTTGTACTGAACACTAGCTTGCAAAGAGCCAGGGCGTGAGATCCTGGGTTATGGAGGGGAAATGAAGCCTTACAGAGCTCCATAATTCAATTGAAACAGTATCATGTCTCATACCCCCAGTGGGATCTTACTACCCAAAATGTTTGAACTACTGACAACAGCAGAAGCAAGAGAGCAAACGCATTACAATTTGGCCTTGGAAGGGTTGGGATTTCCTTGCTTCCAGTCAGCAGTGTTGCTCCCAAAGGTTTGCAGGGGGGGATCTGTGCTGTTCCTGAGACTGCAGAGAATGCAGCTTTTCCTTTCCATCTCTGGGTTTGGGCTGCAATGACCGAGCTGCAAAGCTGAGATTCCTTTGCAAGCCTTGGGAACTCTGTTCAGGATACCTGAGGGGCCAAGGGAACAGGGGGTTGCACCTGGGCACAGCCAGAAAGAGCACACAGCTGGAGAGGCTGCACTGGGGGGGTTGCAGGGCTCCCTACAGCACTGCCTGCCTGCCTGGCACTAAACACCACCACAGAGAGTCGGGTTCATTTCAGCCCATAAAAGGGAATAACCGGCACTGTCCCAGCCCTCCTCCTCCAGCCCTTCCTTCCCCTTGGCGGTGCCAAGCCAGGCTCAGACAGAGCCAGAACCAGTTTGCGGGGCTGTGGCTGCCGTGTCTGTGCATGTGTCTGTTGTGCAAGCGGCCGTGGGGTGAGGGCAGCGCTGCTGCCTGCTCCACCACGGGAATCTCTTCCCAGTCAAAACTGAGCTTATTCCCTGGGCATGGCAGTCCTTGGGCTGCTGCTCAGTGAAGGGAGCTGGCAAACCCCAGAGCTGCCCTCCAGTATATCTGGCTTTTCTGTGTACTAAATTATGTGGAACTTGCAGGATCCAACATCCAAGAGCACCAAGAGCTCCCATGGCCCCATGATGGGATGGAGAAGGCCTCCTTCCCCACAAGGATCCATGTGGACACTTGAGAGGGACTTGCCTGTTTCAGCAGTGCTGGAAATCACGTTGGTGACACACTAGAACAGGAGATGGAAGTAAGAGAGGGATTTCAGGAAAGACAGGGAATTAAAACCTTTGTACTTACAAGGGCTTCCAAGGTACTCACAGGAGATCAGCAAAAGTGAATGCTGAAATCAGTTAAACGTGGCTGGAAAACATTTCATTTAATCTTTTTTCCTCTCCATTGCAAATGCAAAGACAGCTTTGAGGAGGCTCTAAAGGACAGCTGCTCCCAGACAGAGGGGAATGCAGAGATGAAAAACATGGAGCTTTCCATGCAGAAGGAGATACTTCAACACAGTTTCATCAGGAAAACCAGCAAAAGGCAGTAATTTTGCTCCAATACAGAAAAAATAAAGTCCAGACTTCGAAATTGTAATTATTTTGATTATGATAATTATTAAAGTAGAATTATAGTTTCCAATCAACTAGAAAACGAGGAATGCAGAGATAGTTTGAAGCTGACCTGCTACTCCAGGTCTGAGACAGAAGCTGGGATTGCTGGGGTGATTTAATTAACTTAATTTACTGGAGAGCACCAGAGCTGGTGAGTCACTTTTCTTTTTCCCTAGGTCCTTGCCAAGCCAGTGCTCCAGCACCGTATTACAAACTTGACCACTAGAAATTAGATTTGAAACAAACACAAGATTAAAGTCCCAGTTTGCCTCACTAAAGCCCCTGTGGTCATTGCTGGAGAGCACGACTGGCAGCCACATCCCAGCCTGGCGACGTTCCGCTGCCCTGAGCTTCCCAGGACGCTGCTGCTGCTGCCCTGCTGGGAACTCTGTTCCCCCCAACAGCTGCCATGCTCCTGCCACCACACAGCCCCTCCATGGCACAGCATGGCACAGATGTCACAGCACACACACGCCACCTCCACACCTGTCACCTTCCAGCTTGCACAGCACTGGTTTCCAAACAGGAATGAGCTGCTGCCGGCGGCAGTTCACCCCAGGGCACATTTTGTGCAGCAGAAGGGACAGCTCAGGAGAAGAGCATCCCAAGGATGCCAGACTGCCCACTGCCATCCTTCCTCCACGCTGCCCGCCCAGGATGTGTGGAGAGGCTGGAGCAGCACCGAGTGCTCCCTCATTGCCCCCACCCCGAGGGCTGCTGTGCTGCTAGCACCAGTGGCAACCAGAAAAGCAAAGGCAGAATCCAAAGGGACAAATTGGACTGTGCCTGCTTGGCACAGATGCACAGGTTTGGTAGCTGGAATCCTCCTGGGCTCCTTGAAAAGCCCAGTGAGGATAAGGGGCACAAAGACAAACTCAGAAGAAGAATGGAAACAGCCCACAGGCAGGTTTTGTGTCAGGGGTACCAGCTGGACACTCAGCAGGAAACAGGGCAGAGGATGCCCAACAGCTCACACCTCACCTCAGAGACCCCCTCAGCAGGGGGACATCACCAAAGCTGTAAGACAAGGAGGAACAGGGCATGTGAACAGCCCAGCACACTGCCCACAACCTCACCAGCATGACAGGGACAAGGAGTCACCCTCTCACCTTCAGTGTGTAACAGCAGGTCTGGCATAACACATGCAAAGCACAGTTACCTCAGCAGCAGAAACAGGGCTGTGGTTCCGCCCTGACACACCAAAGACCCCTACAAGAGCACCCCTACAAGAGGGGACATTATGGTGGCTGGTACTGATGTGAAGGTGTAAAATGACAGTGGGGAAAGGCCCATCCCAGCCACACACAACCCTGAGTGAGTGGTCTCTGCCCATGCAGCCAACAGCTGATCCCTGCCCACCCCACACACAGGCCTGTGGGGCTCCTGGGACGCCACAGACATGGTAAATGGCTTTAATCATAGTCATTAAAAATCACTGTGGCAAGGACTGTATTATTTAGGGTTCAGGCAATACCAATACTCCCAGCTGGAGTTAAATAAACAAGTGAAACAGCAGTGATCACACCAGTCCTCACCTGGCTGACGCAATGATTTTCTGCTGGTTCAAAGCCTGGGCTTGAAATGCTGTTTTCCCAAACTCCTTTCAGTTCCTGAAGACTAGAGACCATGAACAGATGAAAGGCACTTTTCTTGCTCAGAGCCAAGTAAAGGGGAAGAGAAAACACCAAATGTGAAGAGAGCCAAAGGAGTGTCTCCCCACTGAAAAGGATCTCACACCTATGGGATCAGCAGTAGATACAGGTTTAGGGCTCAAACATGACATGGAAGGCATGGCTGTTGAGTTAAGGTTATCCTATTCCATCACTGCTCCCAGAGCCTTCCCACGTCCCGGCTTTTCTGTTCCAACAAGCTCTGTTCTTGAAGGACGTGGCGAGTGCCATCAGTCCAACCAAGCCATGCCCTGGGAAGTGTCTCCATATGGAGGGACCATGACTCAAGCAGCTGAGGGAGCTGGAGGGGCTCAGGGGAGTCCTTGTTCTCCACAACTGCCTGAATGGAGGTTGTAGCCAGGTGGAGGGTCAGGCTCTGCTCGCAGACAAATATTGACAGGACAAGACAAAACGACCTCAAGCTGCCCCTGAGAAGGTTCAGGTCAGACATCAAGAATAATTTCTTAACTGAAAGAGTGAGGAGGCATTGGAATAGGCTGTCCAGGGAGGTGGTGGAGTCACCATTCTGGAGGTGTTCAAGAAATGACAGCACATAGCACTCAGTGCTCTGGTTTAGTTGACAAGGTGGTGATCAGTCCCAGGTTGGCCTTAATGACCTTGGAGGTCTTTTCCAATCCCAATGACTCTAGGACTCTTAGTCTTCCTCTTACTGCCTGGTCTTTTTTTAAGTCAAATGCTACAGCCTTCTACTTCTTTGGTGGTTTTTTGAAGGGTGGATGTAGCCAGTCAAATGGTTTCAGCTGCTCCTTCAGTGGCTTAAAAGAAGCCAATAACCAGATTCACACCTTGTTTTCTTTGCTTTCTTTCTCCCATAGGTCAGCACCTCTTACTACCCCGCACCAGGACCGCTGGGGCCCTCAGCAGCCATTGTCACCCTTCCCCATCTGCAGCACCACGTGCCAGCCTACCTGTACGTAAGGAAACAAATATTTCTGGTGAAGGGGGAGTGGAGTTTCCTGTACCTTCTCCCTGATCTTGCTCCTGCCAGTCAGGAGGTGCAGGCAGACTGGAGGTCAGCTCAGATCCACATAGGAACATATCTGGCTTGTCTAAGCAGGAGGTGGCAGAGACCTGGTGTCACAGCTGAGTTGTTCTATTCCCAAGAGGTGAACCATTCCCACCCCTTAACTGCCTCACTGCAATATTTATGGATAAACAGTTCTGTCTGTTTGTCAACAATACACTTTAAATATTTTTAAGTGTAAAGAAACTAATCACTCCTCAATTGCCTCTAGTTATTTATTTTAAAACCGTCACAGCCACTGCTGTTTTGAGCAATCCAATTTTTGAAAACTTTCCCAGAGTTAAAATTTGTGGATAACACACTGTGATGATTTGTTTTCCTTGAGATAAGATTCAGCAGCCTGACGCTGTAGTAATGCACCTAAAATAACAACAGCATCACAACAAGCTGTTTACACAGCACTCAGCACCCCCAGTGCCTAGCCATGCTGTGGGAACACTGGTGCCCACAAGCAGCACCCACAGCTCAGTCCTGTGTTGGGCACCTACACACACTGTAGGTCAGCCAAGACTCCAGCACTCACTTAATGCCAAGGACAGGAAAACTCCCAAGACCTTAAAATAATTTGCAGAATGAGGAAGATATTAGAATGTTCCACCAGCTGCTTGGTTTGCATGTCTCCTTTTCCAACCCTGCACTATCAGAGCAGCACCTGCAGACCCTGCCTTTGAGGTGACTCCTGTACAGCAATGAGCTGCTGCAGAATGAGGATGCCCTGACCCAACTGGGCTGTGCCAGTCCCCAAGGGAGCAACCCCTCACATAGACTGGCCCAGTGGGTCTAACCTTCCGGTTCTTGTGCTGAAGAACACAGAGAAAAGCCTTTCTACAAGTTCTGGGATAGCCCGTGACTATTCAGAGAACCAGTCTGTTCTATTTGTTAAATAACACCCAATAATTGCTGTATTGGTTTGTAACTCATTGATACTTGGGAGCAGATCACATTCACCTTGAAAAAAACAACAGTGCAATTAATGTTACACTGGAGACAAATTAAAGTTCTTTAAAAAACAAATAAGGGAAAGTTTTGAAAAATATACCATTTCTTTTTGCTGCTGTTTTGATGTTTCACATGTGGGTCAGTGAGGAGAACAAAGCTTCACCCTCTGGTCCCAGTCCCAGCATCATGACAGAGAAGTCTAGAGGGGATCTCAAACTAATTTCTAGTCTGATTTCCTCACTACCACAGAGTAGAACCATGCACCTCCTCCTGTGTCCACTCTATTCTCCAAGGTCCCAAATGGAAGTGACACCATTCTCCATGTTGGTCTGTTCAAGGAGAATGAGGAAAGGGAGGAAGATGGGCTATGAGTGGTGCTCCTCCTTGGTCCTCCAACACCTCCTGGTGACACTCAGGCAAGCAGATCCAAGGCCTCTGGCTTCAAAGGCAAAATGTATTTCTGATGCTATTGCTTGAACAGAACCCTACCTGTGTTCTTCCATGGGCTTGGCCTTAGGACAGATCCCTAATCAGCCTCTAAACAGTGTTTTTGATGGAGCTGTGTGAGGTGCAGAGCAGCTACTTCCTCCTCCCCAGCGCTTGTAACCTTGGGCTGGCACTTCTGGGACAGCAACCATCCTCCGAACCCGATTTGTTCTCCATTCCTGCTAGATCTTCTATTATTCATTTCCCCTTTGACCTGAGGTTACAGGTGGTTTCTTCTCTGCAAGTTCTGTCCACAAATGGCAGCATCCAAGTACTTGATGTGAGCACTGGTTGAAGAGGCTCCAGGTGAACTGTGGCTGCTCACCCACAGCAGCAGTTCTTCAGCACAGTTAGACCCCAGAGCTCCAAGATGCTCCGGTCACCCTGCACTGCAGCAGTTCTGTCTCCCCTCACATCCTCTCTCCCCAGGTGCGTGGCTCTCCACTCCTACGTGGCTCATGGACCAGATGAGCTGGAGCTGCAGAAGGGAGAAGGAATCCGTGTCTTTGGGAAGGACCATGACGGCTGGTTGAGGGGCATGTCCCTTGTCACGGGCAGAGTCGGCATCTTCCCCAGCAACTACGTCGCTCCCCTCTTCAGGTCTGTTTTTTCTTACATGAAACAAAAACACTTGGAGAGGGAAGGAGGTAACATGTAGGATTTGGAGTCTTCTTGTTCCCACGGAGAAACCACGGCAAGGGACACCCATAGTTCTGACAATGGCCAGGGGTCCCTCACCAGATGGGATGGCATCCAGCAGCTCTCACCCTTCTTTTCTTTTTCCAACAGGAAATCTAATCTCTCTGACTCAAAGATGCCTTCCCTGTACACTTCATGGACACTGTCGACCTCCTCACTCTCCTCCCAAGGGAGCATCTCTGAAAATGGCCCAAGGCAAAGCAGAGCCCTGAAGCCAGTGCTGCTGCCCATCCCCATCCCCTCACCTGGGAGGAGTACGGTGGGACCGGCACCACTGAGGCGCGGCCGTGGCAGCACCAGGAAGAGTAAGTGTCCAGGGAGCCTCTGAGAGGGGGAAGATACATATTCCCCTCAAACTACACCAGCTGTTTCAAGTCCCACATCCCTGCTTGGCCCTGGATCTGACTGATCTGGGAATTCTAAGGGGTTTGACTCACCACGGAAAATCTCCTTCCAAAGGTTTATGCAGAGCTCATTGGTTATATTCTTTCCAAGGAGGATTCAAGGTTTGTCTTCAGCCCATACATACTGTTTTGGAATACATTCCCAAGAGTATTTGGGAAACCAAATGGTGTATTCCCAGCTCTGACAGCAGAGCTGCTGCTGGAGGCAGGCTGTGCCCTGGCAGGGGCCACTGTCAGTGGGTTTCGACCTGAAATTTGTTGAATTGCTGCCTGCCAGTCCAGGTGCCTGGGGGTGGGCACACTGCAATCCCTAAATGCTACAGCCCAACAACATCCTGTAAATAGGGCTTTTGGTGCAGGGCTGTAACCACTGCTCATTCTGCTCCTTTGCTCTCTCTGTACTATTTTGTATTCCTGTTGACTGACTTCCTTTCCATCGGTCCTTGCTCCCCAGATGGATCCCTGCAGAGGCCGGGGCAGGCAGGGACTCCCGTGCAGATCACAGGCTCCCTCAGGCGTCCTTCCATGGCTGCAGGGCGACCTCAGCAGTTCCAGCTGTACCCGCACATCAGCACCCCGTCACACAGCGTCCCTCCCGGAGCTGGCACGGACGAGGCAATAAGGCCAAACTTCTCCCACGAGGCTTCACCGGCGCCTGTGGTCAGGGGAGGAGAGAGTCGAACACCCTCCGTTTGCAGCTCAGTGATTCTGGATGCCAAAGACCCTCCGGTTAAGAGCGAGGCAGCTCCAAAACCTCCAGCATCAGCCCCGCCGTCCATCCTGGTGAAACCAGAAACCTCCCGCAACAGCACCGAAAAGGTACAGCCACTGCTTCCCGCTGCTCCAGAGGGTCCCCTCATCCCGAGTACTGACCAGGGCCAAATCCCCCGAGGGATTTGCTTCATCCTTGCCAGGTTTTCTTCCTGTAAAAATCACTGGGATTGGCACCTGTGTTCAGAAATCAGGTATTTGTGTTGCTGACACTGCTACCCAGATTAAGTCCTGTAGAAAGGCAGGGCTCTGTCTCCGTCACCAAGTTCAGTCACAAGCCAATAAAGAGAGCTTTCTGAGATCTTAAATCGGGCAAGAATCCCATCAAAGTTCCCAAGAGTTTGGGAGGGAATGAGCAAACAGCATAGACCTGGTGTCAGGTCTTGTGTCAGGCAGAGTTCTGCAGCACTCCCCCATCTGCCTCACGTCACTTGGGCTGAGCCATTTGCAATGGCAATTTCTTTCCCCTCTGGCAGCCAGAGACAAATTTCATAAAGGTTAAATCATTCTGCAGATTGCCCTCGTGACAGCTTCCTCTTCCCATGGTACCCAAAGAGGTGCCCAAATCACTCCACGAGCCCCCAAAAGTCCAGCCACCCTCAGAGCTCCCAGGCAGTGCAGCATCAGCCGAGAGAAGCTACAGCCTCCAAGGGTACCTCCCCCCTGGTGCTTTCCTCTCTTCCCTTCCCACTAAGTCGGTCGATGGCTGTCCGGACCGACTCTCCCCAGTCTCCAGTAGCCACCAGCACTGCTGTGCGGGTCCCTGGGGCTCCCTTTCACTTGCCATCGGCTGCGCATCACCCTGAGCTTCCGGGAAGGATCCAGCCGCCCCCTCGGCACATCCCCCGTGTTCTGCAGGGCTGGGCACAGCAGGGAGGGCGACCGGGAGCTGCTGTTCCCATCTGACCCCGGTCTTCTCGCTGCAGCAAGTGAAGACGGTGCGCTTCCAGAACCACAGCCCTCCGCCGCCCAAGAGACACAGCCTGCAGCCCTCGCCGAGCCTCCAGCGCGCCAGGACGGAGCCCGAGGCGCTGCTGCCCGAAGCCGGCCTGGGCCCCGAGCTGCTGGTGCTCTACTCGCCCCGGCTTGGCTCCAGCCCCCTGCACCCGCGCCGGGCGCTGCACCCCAAGGCGCTGTCGCTGGACCTCTCGGGGCAGCTGACTTTCCCCATCAAGAAGAGCTACAGCAGCATCTCTGCAAACTGATCGGGTAACCCCCGCCTGCCTTCCTCCTCTCCTGCTCCTCTCCCTCCTGCGCAGGACCCCGGACCCCGCACATCCTCCACCGCTCCCACCTGGGCGAGGGGCCGGTGTTCCCGTGTCCCGACACCGCCGGCACCATCAGGACCTGCGGGTCCGAGGCCTGCGGAGAACGGTGGGAGCCCCCGAGGGAGCCCCCCTGCCCCGGGGCTGCTCGAGCACAGGGAGATGTGACGCGGGTCTGTGGCCTCCGCAGAACTCACGTTCCCCGGTGTCGCTGCCTGTAGGGCACCGCAGCATCGGCGGGAGGGGAGGGAAGCCTGCGGGTATCAGAAAGAGTTACACTTGTTTAGATCTTCTCAGGGTTCTATGAAGCCCACGGAGATCAAACACCAGGTCATTACCTGTCTGTCTCAGGATAGAGAAACCATAAATCAGAATCAATCAGCTCCTGGCTTATGGTTCACGCTGCCTTTGGGGGAGTCACTCAGATTTTTCATTAGGGTGGTTGCTTGCTTGCTTTTCTCTTTGTTTTTAGCCCAGGAATTTAAACACAGAACACTCTAAAAGGTGATTTGGAAACAGCCAATGGGAAGGGCTGTACCATCACTGCAGTCACCCTGGCTCTGCAGTCAGGGCACTGAATCTCACTTCTCCTCATTGCTTGGTTTCCTCTGATCACCTGTCAGCTACCTCCTGCCCATGAAGTCCCTCCAGCCTCTTCCCACTGCCCACTCACTCAGATGTGGCTGTTGTAAATATCTTAAGCAGGGTTCATGGGTTTCAGTCTACATTCAGATGCATGAAGCATTGTCTATGTAATAGAAAGCAGAATTCAGCATTCGTCATGCCCCAGAGCACTCTGCCATGGCAGCACCAGCTCCAGTTTCCAGCTGACCCCATTCCAAGCACTCTCCTGTGAATCCCAGGAAAGCCAGCAGAGCCGAAGAGTGGTGCTGGCTCAGAGCTGGGCCTGCTCTCCAGCAAACCTCTGCACAACAGATTTTTGTTTTCATACTTTGTTTTTTTTGCTGGTTTGTCCACCAGCAGTTCCCACTCCAGCTGTATGCACCAACTGCATGTCAGCTTTCCTGACAATGGCAGCTGTGCTCCCTCCAAAACTGCCATAAAATCCCATGCTCAGTTACCTGCATACAAACCCAGGGAAGGAACTCCACTGGTCAATGGAAACTTTCCAAGGCCCTGACACAACCCCAGAGAAGGATGTTTTCTCCTAGAACTAAGCAAAAAGAATGGATAAAATCATTCAGTAGCCCACAACCTCTAGTCCGTCACTCTTCCAGACTTTCTCTGTTGGGGAGGAGGAAGCTGAGTCTGCCTGCAGAGATTTTCAGTGGCACAACAACCACCAAGGCACAGATCAGTTCTCACCTTGTGCTCTCTGTCAGTATTTCAGCTCCTGCCAGAACACCCTGACAAGCTGAAAATGTGTCATGCACCCAGGTATGAAAGGTGGTACCAGCCACAAACAGGAAGGTGAGCACAACTCAGAGACAGCTGGACACCTCAGGGGAGATGGGCTAGTTCTTCACTGGGGACTCCTCTCATCCCTTTAAAGCTGAACCAGAAAGAAGCTGGCTCTATCACCAAGACACATCCATTTATCCCAGACATGCTCAGAAATAAACAGAATTCCATTTGGTACATCCAGGACGAGTCCAGGCAGTACTTCATGGTGCTGGCTGGGAAGGAAAGGAACCTAATGCACCTCAGCAACCAGTCCCGTGAGACTCACATGGGTGGCTGCAGCCACACAGAAATTAATTAGGCAGATGGCAATGTTGGCAAGGAGCAGCAGGAAATGTGAAGCACAGCTGAATGCTTGGCCAGGCCAGCGTGTGTAGGGAAGGAAGGGGAAATTCTGTTTTACTGCCCCCAAAACCCAGTGGCCTCATGTCCTGCCAATCCAGCAGAGCCAAGGTCTCACGGGATGACCTCAGTAGTACCATTTGCAGAGCAGGGCAGCAGGAAGCCAGCTGGCAGTGCCAACAGAGATGAGCCCATTCCTGCACTCTGACTCTGCAGCAAGAGGCAGCCACAAGCCCCTGGCCCCAGCAGAGCTTGGTGTCCATGAGAGCTGAAAACAAGATGATGACCCAGGACTCTGCAGCAGCTCTGATCCAAGATCTTCCCTTGTTATCCTAAATTAACCCTGCCCTGCACGACCCTGTTGTCTGTTTCATCAGGAGCTCAGAAGGAGCATCCCTTGAGAGCAGGAACACATACATAACTGCTGCTGCTCCAGAGGGAGCTCCCTGCAACCTGCACCTATAGGCATTTGAAGATGAAGGGCAAAGAGAAAACAATGAACCACATCTTACTGGGGGCTTCAGACAGCTGTGCACTGAATGAACTGGAGTAAGTCACCTCACAAACAGTGCCCACACACAGCAGGTTCTCCCTCAAGAGGCAGCTGTGCAAGACCAGCAGCAAGGAAGAGTCTGAAGGTCAGTCTGGGGCTGCAGAACGAAAAGCTCAGAGAGCAGCAGATGGAAGGGATGCAGCTCTGTGTCTCAGTGTCGGTCCTGCTCCCCAAGCCCAGGCACAAGGAAAGCCATTCCCTCTCTGGCCCAGCTGATCAGATGTGTCAGGGCACATCAGGAAAATCCAGAGGTGCTCAGCATACCTTGGGACTTAACAAGCCATACAGTCTTCCTTGCACATCTGGACACAGCTCACATGGGTGGTTCAGAACATTTCCTTCTCTGGAACAAATCCCCTCTTACCTGCCCATATCCACATCAACAGCAATAAGGTTTCCCAGCACTTGTGTACACAGGAACCTGCAAACCCATTCTGCCCATTGCATGGCACTGGTCTTCTAACAAATGCACCAAATAGCACCACAAACCTCTAGTGGACCTGGCCCTTAACCCACTGCACTATGACAACAAGTGACAGCCCTGAGCTATTGGGCACAGAGAATGCCTCTGCTTGAGTGTCAGAGCTGAGTCCTGAGCAGTGAAGCAGGGAGAGGAAGCACTCAAGGCAAATTGGTGCTTTGGTAAAAGGGCAAGTAGCTATTTTGGGACAGATGTCTGTGTTTCACGCACTGGGTATTTCAGAGCTATGATGCTATGGTGATAAGTGCCCTAAATTTATTCAAAATATGTAGGGAGAGGGAACTGAAAACAAGATGTACTTTAAAGCAACAGCCCTAATAAGCCTCTTGTCCCCACAGACAGCCCTGCCCACGGGTTTCATGCTGCAGCCCACTGAGCAGAACTGCCAAGTCCTTCACACTTCCCCCCTGGCAGTCCCAGGAGAGAGCTCCTGGACTGTGTCACTTCACCAAGGAACATCCCAAGAAAGAGGCATGAGAACTCAAATCTGTTTCTTCTAAAGCCCCATGCTAAAGCAGAACCTGCAGAGCTAACCCACACTCCATCACAATTCCTGAGCAAGGCAGTGCCCAACAACTGGTCCTTATCCACACAGAGAAACCAACCACACTGGGGAAAGCAGCAACTCTCAGGGAGTAATTCTCCAAGTGCTCCAGACCAAAACCATCTGTTCTGGAAGAATCACGCTATCCCCCTTAACTCTGAAAGTAGAATCACTACACTGGGTTCTTGGTGCATCAGCGAACTTCACATTCTTGGTTTCAGCTCTGGGCTGTAACCTGAAGTACACTGCATCTTCCCTGAGGATCTGCTCCAAACCCTGGGCCCTCAGGCTGTCATCATCCAATTTTTATTTTTTTTTAAATAGTATAGCAATGGAAAGGGAGGCATCACATGCTGGCAGGAGGATGGCAGCTTCTCATGAAGGTGGGCGAGCTTTTGAAGGGTTTCTGTTCTTTTTTTATATATATTTAACTTCCCTTCTGCCTTCCCACCCTCCAGACTCTCTTCAGCCTGTTTCCCCAGTGAAGAGAGGTCAGACATCAGCACTGGGACCCTGTTTTGTCCTTCCCATATTGATCATGAAGGCCCTCTTACCCCCAGGATGTCATTCTTCTGCATAGTACAGAGAGACAAGTCCAAGGCCTGGCCCTGCTGACCCTCCAGGCCTGCAGCCTCCTCTGCTACCACAGAGCATCACACAGAGCCCCAGGGAAACAACATTAGAAAGCCAGAATGTATTTCTGTAATAGAAATACACCATACTCTGCCAACCCAGGCAGGCTGAGCTGGGCTCCAAACACCTTGAACATTGTGTCCATCAGCACAGCTCAGGAACAGAGTTCTGGGAAAGGCATAAAGCAGCACACAGGTACCATTAATGAACCTCTCCAACTTCTTCAATTAGGCTTATTTTCTATCTGCTCATTTCTTATGATTAGTTAATGAATTGGAGCCCAAATCAGATAATTCATCAGCTGCTCTAATTGCCTGCCCAGCCTGGCAGAACCCTGGGAGTGCTTCAGCACACAACCTGCCCCTGGGCCTGGGCTGCAGTCCTGCTTCCTGATATATCATGAGTAGAGGCAGCAGAGGTAAGAAAACGTAACATTCACTAATTCTCTCCACATCTTCCGTGTGGAGGGGGCCTCCCTGCCCTGGGCACAAGCACCCTCGACACAGGAGGATGCAGAGGAGCCCCATTCCAGTCCATCCTGAGGCTGGAGCTTTGGGCCCAGAGGGAACTCACCTTCCACCTGCCACAAGGCTGATGTTCAGTCTCCGGAGGGAATTCTACAAGGAATTCTGCAATGCTGTTCCAATGGTGACTGGCTGTGGCATCGCTGCACTTCTCTCCTGGGAGCCTGAGAGCCACAGCCAGGCTGTAAGACACTCCTGGGACCAGTCCCTGCTCAGTGATAATGAGGACCTAATGACCCCTTGGTCGAAAAACAGGAGCATCACAGCTGCTCAGGTGCCACCAGCAGTGGGGGACAGCCAGGCTGCACATGGGCACGGGCAGCTCCCCTAGAGGAGAGGTCCAGAGTGCTCAGTGACCCTCAGAATGACCCTGCTAGGAGACAGTTTCTACTCATCTTGCAGTTGCTGAGCTTCTAACAACCATTCCCAAGGGTCTTTCCTACAGCCCCAAGGGCTCCTCCTTTTGCATGGAAGTCAAGGGGATTCTTTTATTATTTTCTTAACATGCCCACATGATTCCAAGTTCCTGCAGCTTTAGAAATTGAGTATCTTCATCCTGGTAAGGTATTTTCTCCTCTCTCTCTCCCAACAGCCCTGCTCTGCCCTTAGTAAGGGTTCATTTTCTAAAACAAACATCAGAAACCCCCTGTCAGGGCATCTGACCTCTCTCATCTCACCCACACTGTATCATCAGTCCCAGGTGTTTCCATGAACACTGCTTTCCAAGAGTTTTATTTCCTGACTTTACCCTGTTTAATCTTTCACAAGCCACCAAAGCAGAACAAGAACTCTTAAAACACCAAGCCACTCCTCTAAATTCAGAAATCCCAGGGAATTAGCTAGAGAAAAAATATCTGGGAAGGAGCAGGCCTTGCCAACCAGCCCCTGCCTCCCAGCTGTGGCTCTGGGAATGAGAAATGCAAACACTAGCCCCAAAATGCTTAAGTTGCTTAAGCATTTAATGCTTAAAATGCCAGAGCAGCCTGGGAACATGTAAGTTCATGTGTACATTTATAATTTTTGGAGGTTTATTCATTGCCCAACAGTGCAGTTCATTTGTGCAACAATGTGTTGGAAGTTCAATCACAGATCAAGATTTCAGGTTTTCAGGTTTTTTGTCATAGTGCTCAGTATCTGCCCTGTTTAAAAAGCAACCTTTCCAAATATTCATGAAATCAGTGTTTAGAACCCCAAACTGCCCATGAAGTGATGGGGACTTACCAGTGAGGTCCACGGGAGCTCCACAGGCTGATCCCTTCATACCTGTTCCCAGTGGAAATGGATCAGAGACTGCCCAGGGGCTGGCATGTGAGGGATCCCACAGTGTCAGGCTGGTGAGGACTGCACAGGTACTGAAAAGGGGAAAAAGATCTATTTACACCAAGGTTCCAACCAAAATAGGTTTTAAAGGCAGAAGGTAGTCAACAAAAGGAGCTTCCCTATTCCCTGCATGACCAAGCAGAGAATTTCATTGTATTCTTTCTGCACGGAGCCCAGAGAATGCTCCAATGAAACATTACAGTCAGGTCACTATCAGTGAGAGAAGAGAAAATACTATTTTTACATGTAATCTTAGAGTAAGATATATAACCTTCATTTAGTTGGTGATGGGTAGGAGGAATAAATCAAATACATTTAGTTTATTGTTGAGAGACACTTGTATGAATTCAGGGATGCTTTTTCCATGAAGTGAAGTTCATTTTTTAAAGATTTTTTTCAACTTACGGTACTATTTGGGAGAAAAGTCAATAAACAAGAGGATATTAGTTTCCTGTTTTGTATTAATCCTCAATCTATTTATTTTGTATTTCTGTAATGAAAAGCAAAGGTTTAAAAGACATTTTAAGTTTTCAGGAGTTTATTCATCTAAGTTTATAGCACTAATGTTTAGCTCTGTAGCCTGTAGATAATTAAATTAATTGGGGCCAAAGGGGTTACAGCCCCTCATGCACTGGCAGCAGTGGCAGCACAGTGAGTGGCAGTGTGAGGGCACTGCCAGCACGGTGGGGGCACTGAGGGTCACCAGGGTGGGGACTGTGGGGAAATAGGGGCTGGGGAAAGCTTTGGGCACCCACCACTGCTGTGACACCATTAAAACTTTTTGCATGAAAAAAGTCCTAGGAATGTTTATTTTCACTGTCTTATTTCTGGTTTCACACCCCTTGGGAACAGATGGCAAGGGAGGGGGCTACCTGGGGGAGGGGGGTTACCTGATTCCAAGGCCAGGAACATGGGCTCTGCTCTGCTGCTCACGGGGGGCTTCTGGCTCAAGCTCCTGATGCTACTTTCGAGGCTCTTTGCCCCTAGAAGGAATCTACAAGTAAACAGGACAATCATACTGAGCATTTCTCGACTCTTTCTTTTTAAAGTGCTCTGAAACCTCTGGCCAAGAGAGCACAGCACTTCACTCTGTTGTACATGGTTAGAAGTGAGTCCCTCATGTGCAGGGACAGCCGGGGCACAGGGATGACACTGGGTGCCACTTCCAGTCCCAGCCCCTGGCACTGCCCTGTGGCACCCCCTGTGCTATCAGCACCTCAGAATGAGCTGGTCATTGCTGCCGTCCCAACAACAGCAAATAAATCTGCATGAAATTTTCAGCTCACAAGCCACCGCTGGGTCAGTAAACTGCTGTGGTATGAGATCTGGGCATTGTATTCAGGCTTAACTCACCGAGGTTACTGAGAGCTGTATCCAGGTTTCATTTCCAGAAACGGAGGAGCAGCAGCAGAGACAGGGACTGCTGTAAAATATTCCTGCACTTTATTTTTAAAAACCAGGTGTTTGGGGTGGTGAGGGAGAAGGAAGGGATGGATGAAAGGAACCACGACTCAGGCTTCCCTGGCAGGTTTGAACCAGGACGATCTCTGCACAGCTTGTGCAGCTGGGGCAACCCACAGCTCTCAGGCTACTTGCCCAGCAGCACGTGCCCAGAAGCCAGGAGCACCACCCAATGTCACCAAGGGTCCCTGGGAGCAGCAAGGAGGGTTTACACATGGCACAACCATGTGCCATCAGCTTCTGCTTCCCGTCCTGCATGCCCCACCTAGATCACTCCCATGCCAGAGTGAGCTTAGCCATGTCAGAACAAAACCCACAGAACTATCTGCCTTGGAATCCAACTCAGGGCCTCAACACAAATCAGCTGATTTTCTCTTCCTCACACGTTATGAAACACACAAAAGAAACCTGGAGGAAAGTAACATGACCCCTGTCCAAAGCTACCATTTTGCTTTACCTGTTCCCTTTCAGGCATCTGCTTGTTCCTACTTCAAAGGCCAGTATGATTTTTCTAGGGTGGGATGTTCTGGTCGAGTGCTGAAGGTATCCCTTCTCTCTGGGCTCCAGAGCCCCAGCAGCCCAGAGCACTGACCCTGGGACAGGATGGGGTCAATGGGGTGGGGCACCCAGGAACAGGGGGGAAAGGGCAGGCTGAGGATGCCCCTGTGCCACAGGTACCAGATGGAGGCAAAGCTAAAGCCCAGCTCTGCCACAGCACCAAGGTTTGCCACTGCCAGTCAAACAGTCCAGGAGTCGATCAGGGATCCTCAGAAGCACAGAACAAAGGTTAACAAAGACCATTCCAAAGCCTTCACCCCAGCCCAGCAGAACATATGCAACTCCAGCTCATGGGTGATGATTCTGCTGCTCCCCACTTCAGTGGAAAATAATTCCCCAAGGTCACACAATCCCTCTGACTCAGTAAAGCTCTGCTGAGGAGTAACAAATACAGGTTCTGGATGCTCTTCTGCCTGCATGGATTAATAAACTACTCTGAATTCCTGAACAAGGAATTCCTAGCCAAGGCTTTTTGCAGACAGACATTTCACAGGGTATTATGCAACAGTGAGAATTCCTCTCTCACCAGCTGTATGGCTTCTATGTAGATTAATCTTTTTATATACCAGACTATTTAGTGTTCATCAAGGACAGGGCTCCTCACTCTGCTTTGTACTCAAGACTGGGAAGGAAGAGAAGTCCCATCCTCAGGCATTACCCAGGAAAGAATAAACAGTGACAGGACCTTTGACATTCATCCTGCCATTAGAACAACTTCCAGCCTGACACAGGTGACATCACCACACTCTGTGCCATGTCACACCAATTGCCATGTGCTAGGACCACCTCTCATCCCTCCTCCCCATGCCACCACAGAGAGTGGAAGGCTCTCCAGTTAAAGCCTTCAGTGGAATGAGGCACAACTTCCCCAAGTCCCCAAGGACTTCCCCAAGACTTCCAAAAAACTCACTTGTTTCTGAACACCCCGCCCACAGCTGGAACTGAAGAGTCTCCACGTTAACAACTTAGTGTAACTATTGTTACACAGAGGAAAATAATTTTATTAAATTCCCATTTAAAAGAGCAGGGGGAATGCATATGCGAACTCGGGTCGGTTGGAGGGTGGCTTTTTTTAATAGAACAAATTCTCCTCTTTGTTTACTGAAGATGCTTCAAAGTCCCTCCATGAATCTTCTCACTGCCGGGTACGTGCCAGTTCAATGAACCAGGTAAACAATTGTGTCCCCAATGTCCCTTGTCAGGCCATTCTCGGTGACACAGACATGCCTCTGGGCCAGGTCGATGTGGAAGATGGCTTGTTCCAGGATAGGAGTTTTCCCTGCTTCCTCTTTGCCAAGGACCGGAACACGGCGGGGCCCAAGCACAGGGTCATCAAACCTCATCAGCTTCACTTTAGAAAGATCTGCAGAGAGAGAGCAGCTGGTCAGGCCATGGGAGCTGCACACAGACCACTGAGTTAACCACAGAAATGCTTAAACCTTGGGACTTCCATACCTGCTCCAAGGAAATGCATTCTCTTGGGAATAAGTCGTATTAAGGTTTATACCAATACAAAGATGTCCCTCAGTGATTACACAGCAAATTACCAGCAGAAATATGGATAAACCACACAGAAATACCAGCTCCCAATACCACACTCCAAGCACTGAATTTTGCCTTATCTGCTTGGGACAGCTTTGAGTAACTGAACAATTATTCCTCATTTTCTGAGGAATAAGCTGCAGAGACTGAGAAGAAGAGGAAGTGAGAGTTGTTTTCAATACAATTCTCTATTAAAATCCACCCTAATAGAAGACTACCAAAGCAGGCCAAGAAAAACCCTTGAGGAGCCTGGAATCCTTCAGCCAAGCCCTCCTGCAAGTGCAGCCTTCCAGCCCTGTGCCCAACACTGACACCTTCTGGGAAGAGAGGGAGGGAGTCCCTGTTTCATCTCCCTTGTTTGCCGTCATTCCCAAACCTCCCCTGAGCAGGAGCTGGCAGATGGGGCACATCCCCACATCCTCTGTCATATCCTGTGTGCACACCATCAGCATGCAACTCTTTGTTCTACAGACAAACACCAACACAAATACAAGCTGCTGAAAGACACAGAAAAACTCCTCTGCTATCACAAGTTTTTGGATGAGGTCCAGATTTCCCTTTGCATCCAATTCCTGCATCCTTCAAAAGCACAGCTCTGTTCCTATTGCACCTACTGCAGCAGCACAACCTTCAGCATCTCCCACTTCTCTCCTGGAGATGGTCTCACCAGGCAGGACAGTTGTACACCTGTGCTAGTGGTTACCTTTGATTCCTCTGTCCATCTTCATTAGGCGCCTGATCACGGTCTCTCTGTTGTCCCCTTGCCTGATGTCCATTTTTGTGGAGAAGTGGCCATTGGAGGGCTGAGGGTTCACCAGGAACACAGACACACCAGGCTGTGAGAGACAACACAGACTTTTAAAGGAGAACCTGTGCTTGTGATCCCTCAGGGGAAACATGAAACTAAACCAAATAAACATCTGCTGTCAACAAATCATCTGGGGAATAAACTCCCTTTAGAACCTGCCTAGCAGTGCAGCATGACAGCATTGCCCCAGCTCTAAAACACAGCCCTGAGTATAACAATGGTTTAGGACATATTTAGGGAAATCAATGACATTTTTACTGTTAAAAGAGCTAGAAATATTCATACATGATAATTAATCATGTCTGATGGAAGATTTTAAATGGCTTATTTACTTTTGTCTGGGTTTTTTAAAAGTTTTAAATTAAGTTTTGAAGACTTCCACTACCTGAATTTCTGATTTTACCTCAGTTCTGAATATGGAAAATGGTTTTCCAGGACAGCAGTCTTCTTTGATTTTATCTTCTGCTTCGGAAGCAAACTTTACATCAATATGATCCAGCTGTAAAACAGAAAAAAATGAGGGAGGAGGGAATAAGCAGGAGTTTATTGGCTTTGGAGGGAACAGAAGGAGTTACAGCCTCATCAAACAGCTGTTCATGTAGTAAAGTGAAAAGTAAACCTGCAATGACATAAGGCAACAACAGCACAACTAAAGCCATAAAATCTTGTTTGGACGGCACCTCTGAGGGTCAACTGCTCCCTGTGTGAGGTGCTGAGGGCAGGGGTCTCCAGAGACCCCCCAGCCTCTCTGGGTGGCCTGTTCCAAGGGTACACTGCTGTCCCCCTGACAGCCTCACAAGCTGCACCCAATTCCTGGTCACTGTCTCTTGTCTGACTGGCAACCCACTACCCTGACAGAGGTTGGCTCAGTCACCTTGAACTCTCTAAGCAGCACAGGTTGCTCCAGAATCTTCCCCTCAGCCAATCTCCACAAGCTCACCATCTTCAGGTCATGCTCTCCAGGCTCCCTCAACGTCCCTCATGGTCCTCTGCTCAACAGCCACCTGTCCCCAAAGCCTTTGTAAACTGGGGGAGGTGATGGGGGCACAGGAATGACAGCCCAATTCAGGCTCAGCAGAGCTGAGGGGTGACTTCCTGACTTGCCCTATCAGGTCCTATACAGGTAACTCCCTCCAATGTAGACCAGCTCCCAACATGGCTCATTGGCAGGCATAGCACAGCCACATCAAGCTCCCATTAACCCTGAAAACCTCCCAGGGACCCCCAAGTCCCTGCAGCAGAGCTGATGGCACAACCAACGTGAGGTTGTCACATGGGGTGAGTTTGCCCTGGGACAAAATCTGCCAACTCCTGCTCAATTTGTCCTACATGGAAGATCCCTTGTTTAACAGCTCCACTGATCCACTGCTCCCTCCCCCAGGTCAGTGGGTTTTGCAGATTTACAGATAGATTAAAATAAAAGTTGTTGCTCACTCTTGACTTCCCTCTGACATGGGACGAGCCCAATAAAGTCACACTTGTTTCATACTGTACAGGTTACATCAAGCTCTGCAAGATGTGTTCATTTTCTAATTCTTGAAACAATTGCTTTTGGTTTGGCTTTTGAGGTTGGGTTTGGCTTTTTTTTATTGCTTTCATGGGGTTTTGTTTGTTGGGTTTTTTTAATACCAATTGCTTGAGCTGCCCCCTCATTACCATGCTCCCTATGAAACTCAATTCATCATACAAAGCAGCACAACTGCTACCAGACCAGATCCCTTTTACACAGCAGTGTGAAAAGCCCTTCCCAGAGCCTGCCCCTTGCAAAGGGAAGGCATCCTGCTGCAGTCAATGTGCCAGGGTAGGAGCCCAAGGACTCTAATCATTCTTGCTACTAATGCTTTGAACCATCTCCTTCTCAAGTCCTCAGCTGGAAACTTGTAAGATACAGGCTGGCTCAGAGAAAAATGTCTCTCCAGAAGTCTCAGTGGACTTTACTGTCACAGATACACTCTGTACTGCAGTAAAAACCACTCCTGCTTTCTGGGACCCTCTTTGTGTAGTACACAAAGTTGACAAAGAACTGTTACTTGATTAATGTATACCAAAAAGTTATTGTAAACAGGCTTAGAGCCTTAGGGAAGGCTGGTCTTCCAGCTATCCCAATAAATGCAGAGTAGTGAATGCCAAGTTTGTACCAACCTCCAGGGAATTTGTCAAATAGACAATATTCTCCATGAGCACTGCACGCTCGTCAAACTCCAGTTCCAGATCAAGAACACGCGAACCATTCTTCTCCAGGTTTTCCTGTCAGGGGAAAAAAAAAGGGTATTAAAAACCTATAAATACTGCAAGTAAAATGGTGCTTCAAAATGGCAAACTACCCACACTAGTCATGAAAAGAACAAGCTTGTAAATCTGAGAGCTCTGCTGGCACAACACTAACATCGGAGCAATAATTTTCTTGTAACAGGGTTTCTTGTACAGGGAGTTGGTGACACTGATGGGAGGAGTAAGAGCAATTAGAACACATTTTTAATATAGAATTGAAAAGGTGTTTGACATTCACAGTTATTTATAATCCCTACTTAATGTGCAGGTTGAGAATTCACAAAATCAGTCAGCATTTCAGTGGCATTTCACAGCAGGAAACTCAGGCTTATGACCCAGTTTAAAATAAAGGACGAGCCCACAACACCTGGACGTGCTCACAGCAGCCGTACAACAAGTTCTCTGCAGGGAAATAACAACCACTTTGTATGTTAACATAAAAGTAACTTAATTAGTCCAAAAAGCCAGCAGCAATAGTCACAAGAGACAGAGCATTAAAGGCAATATAAAAACCACGCGAATTTTTTTTTTTTACTAAAACAGAACTTCCTCTTCAGAGTTTAATGTGTCCCTGCCTCACTCTCACATGCTGAGCCAGCTGTCTCCTTTGAAGCTCTGCTTTGTCAGCCTCAGCATGGTTGTGGTTTCCTGGTTTCCTCGTCAGTTTAATGTGAAAGATTCCCTTTTAACACGGAACTGCTTCCCTTTGTAAATCACAGAGGTTCTCCCACATTTCAGCCCTCCTCTGATGAGTGGGAAGCACAAGCAGAAATGCTCCTTGTACCCTGGAACTACTGAATAATTGGTTTCACAGAAAAACAGACTGATCTGGGGAGTCTGAATTCAGATGTGTCCACGTCTGTGTGCAATTGCTTACTCTCTTTGAGAGTGAAAGGACAGATTTTGGGTAAGCCCCAGCACACCAGCCCCTTCCCTTTGTGCCCCAGGATCACTGAATGCTGCCAGACTAAGGACACCAAAACCCAGGAATGTTTCGGCCCTAACTCATTGGACTGAGAGGTTGTTTGACCTTTCCCAGCTGGCTCAGTGGATCTAACACATCCCTGCAGCTTTTACAAACTTGGATAGGAAGCTCCAGAGCTGCTCTGTGCTCTCTGCTCCTCTGAAGGCTTCCAAGCTCCCATGAAAAGTGATAATCAGAATAACCCCAGAGAGAGGGCAAAGACAACAGCCATTTAGAAAACATGACAAAGCTTTTAAATATAAGACATTACTATAAGCATTTCAAAAATCAAGCTAAAGCTTAAGGAGAAAAAGTAAGGTTTTTTTACACTCATTAAGATTTTTCCATTACTAATCCCTCTCAACTTCTACAGATCATGACAAGTCATCAAAAAGCTGCACTGTGCAACCCTCCTTTTTTTTTTAAATGTTGCAAAACCTTTGCTTCTTGGCCCTCCCTAGTTGCTGCACTGAATTTTTATCTGCAAAAGTAAGCACAAAAAACTTTCTTTAAAAATATGGAAGTCAAGATTTTCATAGGCTGGCATGACTCAGGGGAAAAAAATGGAATATCAGAATATTAAGTGATAAACATAAGAACTATACAAAAAATCCATAATCCCATTCAAGGCTCAGAACAGTCCCTTTTTATCTCCCTTTAAAGTACTGCAATCAGTTAACTCTAGCCTTGTTCTTAACTTCCAATTTTTATCTCTCCAGAGCAGTACCTGACTCTCACTTCAGCATGAAAAACTGGAGAAGTCAAATATGATACATTTCAAATGTAGAGGAACCCAGGTGTTTGAAGCACCTGCCATACACACAAAGCACTAAGCCTCAACCAGACCCTGAGCTCACCTGGGCTAATTCACGGAGAGACGTTTTTATTATGTATTTCTTCCAGAGATGTTAAACACGTTTATAAACAAACCCATGAAGATGTCAAATAAGCAAAGGGCAAGAGGGAGACACTTCATTCACAAAAGCCTTTCTTCTACCAGAACTGTCCTTCTGACACTCACCTTAATCATGGCAACAAAAGGCATCACCTTCTTCATATACTTCTTCAGCTCTGGCAAGGTATTCAGCTCGCTGGCAATCACTTTATTATCTGGCAGTTGACCACCACTGACCTAAACACAGATGAACAACCATTGAAGAGAACAGGTACCATTAAAAACTTGCCCTTTAATATCTTATACCCTCCCTGCTTTCCTGTAAATATCAGGAAGGTTTGTCCCCATCATTGATTACACAGATAATAATTTTCTCATCCCTTTGAAACATCAGCACAAACAGCATTTAATACTAATACAGAAAAAAAGCCCAAAAGGTGAGTACCCCTAGAACAACTTCCACAGATTGTCAAAACCAATGAAATCAGACAGTCAAATAAATGACAATCCTTGGCACATTTTCATTAAGCACCAAAATTTACTGGACAGTTGCAAAAGCATAAAGAAAATTAATCTATTGAAATCATTTGGTAACAAGTTACAGCTTATAAACTTTCCACAGATGGAAAAAAGAGCCCACAAAAAAAGAGGCAAGCAAAAAACAAAGGCTCAAGGGAACAGGGAGGGACAAGCACCTGGAAGTGCTTGCGCAGGACAGACAGGGTGGTGTGCTGCCATGGAGGGTAGCTCTTTGCCACGTAGATGGTACAGTGAGAAGGCTTCTGGGAAGGCTCTTTGGTGCTTTTCTGAGGAAATAAAACAAATTAGGAAGGAGTCCTTGGGCAATACAGAATTATCAAGCACACACACGTAAACAGATGACCTTCACCTTTCCTTTCACAGGTGCCATGTAGTTCTTGAGGCGGAGCCGGAGGTCATGAGCTGCTTCCATCAGGTACTGAGAGGAGCGAATCAACACCTCATCCACAGGCCCTGCTGCTGGCCACGAGGCCCTCATGATGGAGTCAGGCTTTGAGAGAGAAGGAAGTGACATGCACCAAGGTGAACACACAGTATCTGGTGAGGTTTCCAACCATTACAGCATGATCAGAATATGGAGTTTTGACAGTCTGGACCCCAGTGCGTGCCCACCTATAACTAGGTTGTAAAGGAGTGAACACACAGCCAACAAGCACTTCTTTGCAGGTGTGTTCAGAACTATACATACAATCACAACTGTCATATGGCCACAGAACTCCATCTACTAGCACAAGATGCTTAAAAAAAAAAACCAAAACAAAACTAAGTTTTATGCATAAGTCTAAGAATATTGCATTGCTTGAGTTAATTTTAGGTCACCTGTTTGTAAGCAGACAACCAAAGTGACTGGTTTTAAAGCTGCACATATCACAGCAACAGACCACCTCCCTGTGGTCACTGTCACAGGAACAAGGAGCCATTATTGCTCTTTGGATTCTGACATGTTTCTTCTACTTACACATGAATGAATAACACTTGTAACCCTGAGTGTTACTGAAATCCAACAAAAGATTAGACCTGAATCAATGACAGAACTGAAGCACCAGTACCTTCCCCAGCAGGGACCAGATGTGCTCACACAGGTGGGGGCAGATGGGAGCCAGCAGCAGAGTCTGCACCTCGATGAACTGGAACACCAGCTCCCTGTGCATCCCCTCGATCGCCAGCTCCCGGTACTTGTCTTTCGCTGCCTGAAACACACCAACACAGCCAT
Source organism: Calyptomena viridis (assembly GCA_013390005.1). Classification (NCBI taxonomy): domain Eukaryota; kingdom Metazoa; phylum Chordata; class Aves; order Passeriformes; family Eurylaimidae; genus Calyptomena; species Calyptomena viridis. The sequence continues at coordinate 698,982 of WEIV01024894.1, forward strand.
GAGCCCTCAACTGCCAGGAAGAAACACTCACACACTTCTGGGCTCTAACATGCCTTCACAATGTGAGCAGCTTCTAATAATCCATTATGGAGTTCCAAGAACTGTGTTTTCCTGAAGCACCAGAGTGTGAATCTGCCAGTTGGCCATCAGATTTTTTCATTAATGTGGTACTTTTTAAAAGTGTTTATTGGGACAAACATAAAAGACAAAAATGTCCACAGCTGTGTATCAGGTGCTGTCATCCCAAATAGCTTGCATACAGATACTAATAAGGACTAAGAAAAAGGCAATGAATATGATCTATCATTACACATAATTCAGCCTATTCAATCCTGCTCCTGAGTATCTCAAAGCAGCCACATGAAGGAGTGTCTGTAATTCATTAAGTGGAGCAGCACAGCTCTGCAGACACTCTGGAGACATGGTTTATGGAGGGTATCAAAAAGCACTCTGCTTCCTAATAATTTTGTTGATGTATTATCTGGATCTCTCCTCATTACAAAGGAGGTAAAGAAAGGCAACACTTATAATAGGTGTCTTTTTTTAAGCAGTTTTTTGCTCCTATTAGAATATCAGGATTATTTGTAGCATCACATTTGTCTTCTTCTGGACCTTTGTAAACTGACACCAGAAGACCTCTACAATTCTAGTTTTTTTCCATTGAAGTAGTCATTTCTTGGCACAATTTTGATTTCAATTCAGCTGTATAATTAAGGATCAGAGACAGCAGGATCAAAAGAAATCCACAAAGTAACAAATACCAGGTGTCAGTTTCTTACACCTCAGAAAAGCCCTCCTACCTGAAACTCAAAGAAGCCAGTTTTCAGAGCTTCCTTAAACATCATCTTCTCATAATTTTGTTCTGTCTTCATTATGCCTGCACTCATCTCACTGGGGAGGGAAGGGAAGCGACATCAATACTGCATAGTCTGCCCCACATAATGGCAACCTTGTGTAAAACACTGTCACTGTCACCAGTGCAGCCCAATCCCATCACCTATTCTGGAATGTGCTCCATTTTAAGGAATTCATTAATTTGTAGGAAAAAAAATAACTACAGGATTGCTCCTTGCAAGGAAAAAAAAAATAGTGGCCTGAAGTGTATTATTAACCTTTGTACTGCACCTGGCAAAGACTCTGTCATTGAAGGTGTTGGCAGGGCCGCTCCTCAGGCTGTCTCTGTTTGCAATCATTTCCTTCACCCACTCCACCCACGTGTAGAGACGAAGAATACCAGCATCTGCCATGGCTTCCACAAAGTTGGCATCTTCAACAGTGTCTCCAGCATCAGCCAAGGCCAAACGCATGCCTGAAGGAAATGGAACAGCTACCATGGCTGGATGATAATGGATGCCATCAGCTGGCAGATATCCACGGAGTGCCGTGCCTCCTGCACCTCTGACAGCTCATGTCAGAGTTCATAAATGCAAAGCTAAGTCACAAACTGCCTGGCCAGCAAGAGATGCCTCAAAGGAGGCACTTTACCTGGGAGAGGCACACTGCCCTCCTTGGGAAGAGACCAGACAAACACCAGAACCAGGAGACCAGCACAGTCACTGCCCAAAATACAGGTGCATGGAAGAAGGAACACGGGCACACATGGATACACAGTGCAAAAATGTGTACACACACCATGCTCACCAACAGTGAGTGTCTCATGGTCTGATCTCTTAAGTGAATACAGAAGGATGAAACAGACCCCTTCAGGAGGGTTCAACCCCCTGCTGGCTGAACCAGATGTTGTGCTAACACACATCCCAATCTTCCAAACAGAGTTCAGCTTTTCAACAAGAACAGGTGGTTAAGTGGCAGATTTATTGCCATTCAGTACTCCAATAAACTCACTCCAATAAATTCCTTTGAGAGCAAAACACTCATTTTAGTCATTTTGGCATAATTGACAATCAGATGCAGGTCAGAACACACTCACCATCTGCAGAAAACTTGTCAACAGCTTGAGTGAGGGTGAGGAAGTTGCCTGTCGATTTAGACATCTGAAAGAAAGAAGAGTGTTTGTTTTCTCACACATCCCCTGTGTTGGTGGATAAGCAAGACAGACACAACAAGGGTTTGGGCAAACCATTTTCTCATGAATCACAGCAAAAAACACTTGGTAAATCTGAACGAGGTCTCACAACAAAAGCAGCCTGAACTCTGCAAGCACTCAGCCTCAAAATATAATCCCAGAAATTCCTGAAATTAAACTTAAATACTACTTAGAAACTGGTGGTTTCAGCTCACCCTTCTGATTTTTCAAGGAGGACTCTGCTAAGGTTTTAGAGTTTTTTCCCTCGTATCGGACAGTATTCCAAGACCTAATTCCTGGGTTTGGGCACTTTGAATTCAACTCAGTGTCAGAACTTGCACACATTACCGAGTTATTGGCACAAACTTTCTCTTCCCACTGCACCTATTTCAATGCTTTACAAAGCTAAACTTCAGTAAAATAAATAAATCATTTAGCATTCTACATTACCCTACAACTTAACAAAAATGCACCTAACTCTTTAAACTTCCAAGGCTACACAAGAGCTACTTAAGAGAAGTGCTTCACAGAATTAGAGAAAAGATAGATCTTTACCTCTGATGAATGAAAAACTGGAAGGCACCAACCAAGAAATTTCACTATTTTCCCCTCTTAAATTCCAAGAAGAATTTTCTTGTCAAAATAGGCACTTGCCAACCAGACAAAAGCCATGTCATACATGAAACCTCACTGTACCTTTTCAGAATTGAGGAGCAGGTGTCCATTGGCTCTCACAGCTACTGGCCATTTTTCTCTGTTTGAAGACAAGGTACAAAGCATTTGGTCACATAAATACATTTTCTCTTTTCTTAAAAGGAACAAACATTTTATTGTCCAGTTTGGACTTAAAGCCTTAAGTAAAATCTTCAAAAAGATACCTAAGGGGTGTCTTAAAAATACTAAGGAGTGTCTTTGAAGATGAAAAGAACTACAATATAAGGGCTAGGAATCATCACTGCTAAAATGCAAAAGCAGGGAGCAGTGCACCTGCAATTATAGTTTATTTCTCTCACCTCCTTCTATTCAGATCCATTTAATTTAAAGGCCAGTGATGGGCACTGCCCAAGAGCACACAATAGCACTGGGTCCACATTTCTCTACCCACAGAGGAAGCAGGTATCAAATTCACCACAATCATTTTTACTATACATCAGAAACCCACTTTTCCTATAGAGTTTTATACAACCCTTAAATAGGGGTTCAAGGGAATGCAAACAGTATTTTCATCCTAAAAGCACCATGATGGGCAAAGCTCATCAACCTGTCCTGCAGAGTCAATGGGAATACATACATATATATGTATACACATATACATATACACAGGATGTTTTAACCATCCTTGAGAAGGAATTAAGAAGACTCAGTAATAAAGTCATGCGAATTCCAGTTCAGGAACACAATTCAACACTGGAAAATACATAGGAGGAGATATTGCAGAAAAAACAGGGGAAATAATGGTAAACCCCCTTTCATTTCAATAACTTCTACTACAGACTACTGCTTCAAAGCTTCAATACGAAAGAATACATTTTGAACCCAATTCTGAATATTGGTACAGTCCAAAAGCCATTAGCAAATGTAGTGGAACTACAAATTCTGCAGCTTTGCCTCCTGCACACCTGCATCACATCCCAACTTACCTTTGCTCTGACCACATGGCCACGTGATTGTAGATGTAGTATGACAGGTGATTTGGAACAAGATCTTTGCCAGAAACTCTGAGATCCACAGGATACCAAAATTCAAACTCCTCCTTTAGCTTATCCAACTTTTCTTTTGGAATATCAGTTTTAGGAAACGGAGCTGTCTTGAAGAAGATGTAATCCCAAACCTCTTTGCTCATTTGATGTGCCCTGCACAGAATCAGTCCCACAATGAGATGTCAATAAAAGCTCCTTTCACATCCCACAGTATTTTGTACAAGGCAGCTTACACCTGTTGATCCATCCTCACAACACACTCCATGTCATCAGCAAACATGGACAGAGTGCCCAGGTCCTCTGTCTGAGATGAGTGAATCCAACATCAGAAACAAACACAGAACCACTCAAGCCATGCCTTGCTTACACTGCCCCTTGGTATTTCCCAATAAAACATGAAGAATCCCATAAAGAAAAAGGGATTAATAGTTTAAGCATAATCCTCAGTGTCCTGGAAACCTGATCATTTCTTTTCTAAATGTCACCCCCAAGCCCCAGCACCACCTTAACTGAACACTGAGAGCCCATCACTAGTACATATCATAGAGCTACTCCTTCTGGCTTCCACAGAAGTCAAAGAGCAGGACAGGAGAGAACTGCTGTACTTATACAGGTCACCTCCTACATGGAAAACATTAGTGGTCTTTTCCCATTTTGAATGGAATGAACATTTAAAATTAAACTACAAGACACATCTTACCAATTACTAGAGGCAGGATCCACAAATTTGAATGAAAACACCGAGATGCAACTTAGACCCACAGCTCTGCAGCCACTGGACTGCATTAACACCAACTCTTGTTTCTACAGAGAAACTCTTACATCTGGCTCCTCACAATTTCACTGGAGTGCACTAGATAATGCCTGCATGCATTCCAAATTAAGTACTTCCAAACTAAAGTTTGCTATGTGTTAACACCTGCTAAGGGGCCTGTGCTACACAAAGAGGAAAAGCATTCTGGACCCCAAGTACCTCCAGTACACATTATACAACAACCACCTCAGATGATGGTCGAATAAGTCTTACAGGCTCTGGTTTGGTTCTCATAGTTCTTGTCCTAGGCTTTAAATTCCTGTTCTGTGACTGAGCTTGCGTTTGGTGCCAGATTTGCTGTAACAGACAGTGGCTGACAGGACAGGCCATAAAACCCCTTTTCCTTCACCCCACAGAGCAAGTCTCAGTAGAAAGGATTTGCCAAGGTTGTAATACGTTATCTACTCACATAGGACTGCGCTCTAATTGTACATGCTTAATTACATCAAATCTGTAATTCAGGGCTCAGGATGCTCACTTCAAAGCCTGTTTCCAGACATAACTAGCTCATGGGTTGCCTCTCTATAATTAGAGAGGTTTGAGGCCAAATGACAGCCTTGCCCAGTCTCACAGAACTATTTCTGTCTGTAAAAATCAGAATCTTTAGTCTGGAAATGGTTTTCAGATCAGTTATAGTAGCAAGAAAACTTCAAGTTCCAATGTGTAAACTACTCTAGAAAACAGTTCATAAACGACACAGAATTGGAGCAGAACACTCAAGGAACAATTGTAAGTGGTTTTTTTATCATTCCAGACTGAGATGTACTCTTTCATCTCTCTGGTCCCTATCACTGAAGTTGACAACCACTCCAACCAAGGGGTCACAGAGCACCTTCAGAAGTATTATGGTACAAATCCCTCCTTCAGTCTTGCTCTGAAGGCTTGCACATATGAGTTGTGGAGAAAAGATGGTTCTAAGAGTTACCAACATTTAATACAGTGCCATAAGCTAAGTGATAAATCCTACTTCCTTTGTACACTAAAGCCTACAATTTGTTACGGTGCAAAGCAGTCTCAGTAAGCAGAGACATCACAGCAGCCACTGAAGTCAATGACTCAAACACCTGGAAAGGACCATCTCAAGGCAAGTCGACAAGTTTTGTAAAGAGTGATTTGCTCTGCATACAGTCCTGCTTTCAGAGGCATTTCTCTTCTTCTCACACACCACCCAACACACTCCACTCTCTTTCCTTATTCCCCTCTGCAGACCTGCAACAGGTTAACAGTGATACATTTCAAGCACAAAAGTAGACTCAGCCTCTTCTTCAAGTCTTTGTGTAGAGCAATTCAGGAGATAAGCACATCCAATTAAACAAGAGAACTTAACGGTTCACTCTCCTTACCTAATGCCCAGAGGAGATTCTCCTTGGCCCCTCAGGTTCCCTCCCTGTAACAGGTGAGCCACTGTGTAATAGGCCATGTAGATGGTGGAGTCAGAGAGAGACTCAATGAGCCACCGCTCATCCCACGGCAAGCGGGTCCCTGGACATGGGGAAGGCAGCTGTCAGGTACAGTCAGCACCATCCCCACAGCAGGCACCACCCTCAAGCACACAAAAGCAGATTATGACTTTCAGTGGAACATACATACACACATATATACATCAGTACTCATGCTTATGCTTTTAGAAATAATGGTTTTAAAAATTAAGTTTTACTCAAGAGCAAACACTTGCTGGTTTTGAATCAGTTTCCTGACACAGCTGTCAGATACTGCTCAGCTCAGGAACACTGGCTGTGGGTTGTAGTGCATTTTTAGCAGCAGTCCCATGTCAGGCTTCATAAGATGAAGGCTAGTCAGAATTTAAAGAGAATACCCAAGAAATGGTATTAGTCCCTTCTTTAGAGGTCCCTTCCAAATCAATGGCCCAGATAAAAAGCTACCAAGATGCTGCACAGATTCCCTGTAGTAATGCAAAAATGAAGTTAGCACTGGCCACATGCATTTCCACAAAGCACACCTTCTTTGGGATACTGTGCCAAGATGCAAATTGGATAATGCTGTTCCACACTTACTTACACCATTGGGGATGTTAGAGAGCACTTTAGCCTTCCAAATGAAATAAGGAGTACCATCCTTGTGAAGCACTGGGTGAGGAAGGAGTGTTTTGCCTACCTAAGCCATATGTCCTGGAGCATGCATGCTCTTGCAGCCAATCTAAAGTAGCTTCAAAATTTCTCCTAGTCTCGTCACAGAACCTGTAAGAAAGAAGATCTTACTGCTCTCAGCTCTCTCAGACCCCACCAGTAAACAGTCACAGTTACACCTGCATTCATAACTCACGTCTCCAGATGTTTCAAGCACTCCGAGGCCTGTTTCTTCCAGTTCACTTCACCATAATCTAAATACCTACAGTCAGGAAAGGTTAATTGTAATAAAGCAATCCAGAAGTAGGATACAATTGCAGTAACTTTGTAACTACAGCTTTACTTCACTTACCACTGGTCACAAAGGGCCACGACACATTCATCAACAGATCTTGACACAACTTGTTTCTCAGGTTCCATATAAATCATGGCTTCATCCTAAGAGTTGAAAGCACAGTGAAAGCCAAGACTTAAGTGTTTAGCAAAGCCTTGAAAATTCTGATAACTTACTACAAAGCATCCCCTCCATTCTAATCTGGTTTATAGCATTTACTACATGGCTCTCATCACTTCCCAGGCTCCCTGCCTCAGTATTGCCTTGGGTAAAACAAGGCAAGGCTTGACTGTGCTTCTGAGGTACCAGCTCACAGCATTTTGTACACAGTGTCTTCATGCATGAGAAGAACAGAAGTCCAAAATATTCCTTACTGACCATATCCCACTGATTGAAACAGTTCCTAGGAAATCCTGGGGGACAGAGGGAAGAGGGAAGTCAAAGGAAAATTGAATGCTGAGCTTCAAATCTACCTGCACACACCACATGTGCTGATGTAGGGGGAAGGGTTACATTATAATCTGGATATAACAGTGCTGCAACAAGGGCTGAAGCCACTACCAGCCCTCATCAGGAAAGTCTCATTAGAGTGGCATTAGAGAGATGCCATGATTTCTGTTCATTTACTGATCTCCTCTCTCTGAAGGATGAGCCCAGCAACAGGGCATTTGCACATCACACATCCCCTTTACTGGCATGAGACCAATCTTTCAGATCCTACACATCCAGTATCCTCCCAACCATAATAAAGAATAAATCAGACCACCAAAACATGTTTGAGGCAAAGGGATGGGAAAAGGCAGGGAGTAAGAAGACTAGTTAAGCTACTCATCCCATTCAATCCAAGAACACCAGGTCCCTCTCTCAGCAGTGCTCTGTGCCCTGCTGAGACCCAAAGCACCCTGAGGGCTGCAGAACCACACCAGGGGGTTTTCAGTCACTGTGAAAACAATGAAATGGACAATGCAGCAGCAGCTGGGTGCACACAGCCACATACCCTATCCACCATCAGCTTCTGGATGTGTTTCTTGACATCTTGAACTTTTTGTCCTTTGAATTCATCCACCAACATCATCTGTAAAAGATGGGTCACACGAGATGACTTTTTAAAAATTTAACAATAAATAGGTGCCATAACTCTTTAGCAGGTACCACAACCTTTGACATGTAAAAAATTAGAATACAATTGTACATTCTTTTCATTAAATGCAGTCATCTTTACCCGAAAAGAGTTTGTACCCATCAGCATCCACACAGATGATCAAATACAAAAAGTCAGAAATAAAAACTATTACCAGCTTACAAGAGAACAGCTGATGAATACCCAGAGAACAACTGCACAAGAAAAGACAAGAGGAAAAACAAAAAAAAAAAGGCCCCAAACAAAACACACACACATACAAACCCCCAAACTAAAACAACAAATCAAAACCACAGCAACACCTTGTTCTTTTCATACCCATTTCCCTATCAATACTTGTAACAAAATGGGTCAGCTCCCCAGGTGACCACTTGCTAGGAAATCAGGTTATAAATCTCAGTTTGCACTCATACGTTCATCTGTTCTCTTTCTCCAGTTCTGCATCACTCCTCCAACTGCAGAACCTCGTTGAAGGAGTCATCTAAATGAAAAGCATTCTGAGGAAAAAGAACAGTCTCCATCTTTCTTGCAGTCTTTTTTTATTCTTTATCCCCTTTTTTTCTCCTAATCAAATTCAGCAAGAAACCACTTACCAAAATCTTTTATTACTTACTCCTTCATAGAATCCTTTCAGGTACACTCTCTCCTTGGCCTCTGCAAGCTTCTCTCTGTCATTCTGGCTCTGAATTTTGAGCTCATCACAGACAAGAGGAGCACAAAGGCTGCCATAGCCTGGGATTTCAATGATGGGCACCTGAGAATCAACAAAGGGCTGTCAAACCTCCTGCATCGCGCTGCTCACTCTGTAAATTTGCAGCCTCTAACACAAAACAAGTTACACAGGGCTTACAAAATACTATTTCAATTTCACTCATCAACCAGAAGTTCCTGGCAGCCCCCAGGGTGACTCCCAAGCTGCCCAGTTTTATCTCCTGACATGACACCAGTATCAAGCTGTGCCAGTACTGGAGCTGGTGTGTTGAACCAAGAGCACTGCAGAACACTGGGATGGCTTTACCTGTAACCTGCATTTCCTAATGAAAATTGACTCAGCTCTGAGACTGCACTAACAGTGAGGGACTTCAGCTCTTTGCATACAACAGATACACTCATAATCTGACCATTAAGGCTCTATGTTTTTTTAATCAACCAACACGTTGTCAGTATAATGATGCATTCCATTTTCCAAAACAGTAATTCCCACAGAAATTTTATCTCTGAAATATAGCACAGAATAACAAATCCTAGTCGCAACCCCTAACAGACCAAATATTATAGCTATAGGAAAACATAAATTTACTCTAAGCTTTTCAGCCCTTTCAGCTGAGGTGGACTTTAAATAGAAATTCTGGAAGAGGCAGGCACAGCTCTTGGTCCATTTCTCATCAGGGAACACAAGGTGCTGTGTGCTGCAGATAAATGTGTCTGGGTGCACTTACCGGCTCGAATGGCAGGACCATGTCATCTCTGATGCCATACTTCACCCTCAAAGCCTTGGAAGTTGGAAGGAAAAAAAAACAATACAGACAGAAGGAAAATATTCTATTTATAATAAAGTAGACAAAACCACTTCCCTGCCTTTTCAAAATTTCTCACACCCTCATCTGATTTCCAGGTGATTCTTTGACATAATTGTCAACATTTTTAAGAGGGGAAAAACTGATATTGCTCTACTCTGAAAATGAATGCACAAAAACTTAATAGCCAGGGATAGCTGTAGACACTGATGTACTCTTGCAGTTATAGTAGCAACAGCCACTTTGAGTCTCATTTGAAATTCACACAGAATCTTAACCTCACCTCTGGAAGTCATTTCCACAACAGGAATTCATCTCTGTCTCACTGATACTCTTCTCTACCTTAACATGCAGCACAAGTTACATGATTCTCACCCAAAACTCAGACTTGAAGTCTGAAGAAAAAAATCTGTACCAGCCCAGCTGGTTTAAACTTCATTTACTTTTAACTACTTTGATTTCAAGCTAGAGATGGCAAAATCCCAATTAAAGTGAGTTTCATTTTACCCCCTGGATATCCACTTTTGATCTTCTTCACTATGGAAACAGAAACAATTAAGTTAACAGACTGACCTGCTTTTTTTTCAAGTCTCTCAGGGCTGCAAAGTCATCTGGAGAGTCAGAGGGAACACTTGTCACCACTCCAGTTCCTTGGCAAAGGAAGAGATAGACAGATGAAAGAATTAGTCCACACATACTGAATGCCCAGTGCCCATCGAACAGGCTGTGCTGGAGAGTTACCTTTATCCTCCTTGATGGAGAGCATGGGCAGGGCATATATCACCTTGTAGGTGGTGAACGGTGCCGAAAGTGCAGCGCCAAGAATCTCCTGAGCAGGACAGAGGAACAGCAGTGCAGTAAATCAGGGGGGTTCAGCCTAGCTGAGTAAGCTCTCCTGGCTGGTAGTCTTCAAATTTTCTGCCATTCCTTACACATTACAGGTAAGTTAAATACGTTATACAAGGAGGAAGTACATATGAAAACCTGTGGTACCATTTCAGACAGTATCTAGGCTACTTACTGGTAGAAAAGTCAAATACCAACAAAGAACCCTAAACTACTGACATGTAGAGTTTGGAAAACAGAGGAAGCAGGAGAACAGCTCGTCTTCCAATATCTGAAGCACATGAGCATCAAGGAATGACTTAGGAAGGCAGTGTCAAAAGCTACATTACACAAAGAAGGAAAAGCGTATTGTCAAGATATTAATGCACTGACAGGAGGCAATCTAGATGTGGCAGCTGTCTTCTACCTCACTAATTTGCTTGAATTCACATCGTGTCTACTAATAAAGGAAAAAACCCTGTATTTTCTACTTCACTCCCCAAGGCAGGATCAAGAAAGATGGTGACAAGTTGTAGTGAATGGAGAAATGCAAACGAAGGTGCTTTGTATCAGGATGAACAAACACCAACTACACTTGCTCAAAGCAGACAAGTTAAGGACAGCAAATCTCAAAACCACTAACATCCAACTGCTCAGCTAAGACAGCTTCATTTGCAAAGATGTACCAGAAATGTCAGCATTTTCCACATAACCCTTCCTAGTTATTATTTCTTCCCTCTCTTTCCATTCACTCTTCCCAGCAAGCAGAAAAACATTACTTAAAACTATCCCTTCACCAAGTCATGCTGAGGCAATTTGTCCTCAGGTAAGTGCACCAGGTTACCCTCTGAGCAGCAGCTGTGGCTCAGCTGCCAAGGAAACTGCCTGCTGCTTGCATTTTAGTCACTAAACACCCCAAAACTTCTGTAATAGCTCCTGTATTTTCTTTGTAACTCCACCATCTCCTTTCTAAGTGTAAGCCTCAGAGGACCAGAGAAGCCTGACCAGCACAGTGCAGGATGCTCACCTCTCCCATCAGCTCCTTGACCACAGGCACGACGCCGTTATCCTTGGTGAAGCCCTGGTAGGACATGTTCCGGGCAGCGCGCTGGGTGCAGATGAAAATATCCCCGTTCCTGGTCTCAAAGCCAATGTATTTCATGTCTGGGCGAAGCCAGCAGTTGGTCTGGCCAAACATGGTCTCTGGCCTGAGCGTGGCAGCCACCAGGAAAATGTTTTTTCCTCTCAGGCCACTGGGGGAGAAAGTATTTGGTCGGTTACCAAAACAAAAACCTTTCCAGATCATAAAGAACAGGCTTTTAAGCTAATATTGACTTTCAAGTAATGTTTCCTAAAGGAGAAAGTGCGTCATTCATTCTTTGTGGGTCATTTTCTTTCTGTTTAACTCCAATTTGAGTTCCATACAGACACAGGGAATAGAGCTGTTCAAAACACAGACTTACCTCAATTTTGCAGGGTAAGGGTCCAACACCTTCATTTTTATCAGCGTGTATTCTTGAGGCCCAACACCCTACAATTCCCACAAACAATGCAACAATCAACAAATGACATTTCTTTCCTGCTTGAGTCAAACAAATTCTCTTCTGTAGGAACCTAACCTAGACACTATTTAAGATACTGATGCTTTCCTCAAAGTAAATCCTATTTCCATCCATAGGAATGGCTGTTCATTAAAATGCAGACTGCAGAGAGGTTAAACTGTATTCCTACACCAAAAAACTTGTCATGGACACTGTCTCAGCAACATCTAAGTTAACAAAGCTTGTTTGTTTTGTTTCAACAGGTAATGACATGGAGTGATGCTCCTGGCAGAGATTACCAAATGATCTCAGAAACCAGCTACAGTGGAAAATACTATTCATAGTTTCAGACAAATCTGCTCAAGACAGGAGTTCTGCTGATTTTCACATGCACTGACAAATGACCTGGTGACTCTGTGTGTACAAACTACTTTTTAATCCAAAATACAATTTATTTTCCATTCAGTATTTAAGATCGTAAGCAATGCATGAAAATGTCAAGAAAAAATATTACCTCTCCTGTTTGCCTGTCATGATCCATGCAAGGTTGTCCATCTTTAGGAGAATAAATTGTGTATCTAGAAAGAGGTATATTTTCATTTAGCAGTGAGTATAATAGTGTATAGAGCAAGAGGAAAAGAAATAAAGCTCTTTGGGGAAGAGAGACTTCTTAATGGTATTTTCAAATCTATGTGGATCTGTTTCCATCAATGTCAACATTCAGTTTTTGCAAGAACTTTCAATATTGACCCTTTTTTGCTCTGAGTTGGTACCCATGGAAAAACTAAACTAGGAACACAATCTCACACACTTTGCTGGCACAACTACAACACTTAATCTTGTCACATAAAGCCCTGGCAATGAAAGGATTTTGGTTTCATGTGAATTAAAAACATGCTCCAGAGATGTGTCACAGGGCTCTGCCTTTGCTACAGCTGAGCTTATCCCCACTCCCAATAAGCACAGAGCTGAGTGGAAGCTCACCGTTTGCCAAACTTAATTTTATTTCTTTCCTTTAATGTAAGGAATTGCCATCGTACAAAGGAATCATAATAGGGATTGACATCAGTAGTAATGAAGGAACGCCTCCAGTCCACCTGGAAATGGGCAAGAGGCTTCAGTAAGTAAACACAATCAAGAAATTGAAGGCATCTCATAATAGCAAAATTACTACTTAAAAAATAAAAACAGTTTTCTCTCCAAAAAGAAAATGCCAGTACATATCCCATAAAGGTTGTATGCTTAAACACATCTGTGCCTGGTCTCTCACAGCTGAGATGTCAAAGGCTCAAGGCCCCTCCACTGACTGGGAATTTTAGAAGTTTTGTAGTAATTTTAACCAATCACAAGCTGAATTTCAGCACCGCCTTGTTTCATCATTTCTACCTGTCTTCATTTTTCAAAATGTGTTGTCAGTAGGACAAGTACCTTTATTTAACATCACATCATTATTCTCCCTAAAACTACTGTCCATACTGGCCATAGACCAGTTCTCACATGGAAACAAGAAGTCCTAATTCCTTTATTGGATAAACCTCCAGTTATGACCCTGCACAGGGTATAAGGTCTATATAAGAAAGCACTTAATTACCACCCAAGACCATTAAAAGGAGAAGCAGCACATTCACAAACACAGCAACAATACAGGTATGGCTGACTGTGTTTTGAGGTTTGGATTTCCCAGAGTCACCTTCAATCCCATGCTCTTCAGATCCTGGACCGCAAGAGGAGGGAAATAATCCAGCCAGTGCTCAGCTTCAGAAAAACTGACCACTTCTTCATCAGACAGACCCAAAGACCTCATGATTCCCCACTGGTATTTGGAAGAGCCAGCCTTGGCAGCAGCCTTGCTCTGGAAGAACAACAGGGATTAGGAAGAAGCACATGGTCCTGCACTCACAAGAGCATTTTCCTCTGTTCATGTTACAGTTTCCAATTCCGGATATACAAGTTAGGATGTGGTAATATTTGTATTTTCTCTAGCAGTAAAGATAAATGATTAGTGTTTCCATTCTACACTATTTCCTACCTTGTACTAACCATACACTCCCTAACCCCTCCATTCCCACCTGCTCCATGCCAATGTCTGACACACCAGCAGCAGCTGTGCCACAACAACCTGGCAAGGAACAGCCTGTTCACAGGGTCCTGCTCAAACCCACGGGTGTTTGCACCACAGAAAGGTGGAGAGCCCTACACTACACCCTTGTACCAAAACCCTTTGCTGCTGTCACTTTGCCCATAGTACTTTTCCCAGCTGTTGTCCCGTCTCTCCCCGACAGCAACTCCCTGCCTGGATGAGCAGGAAAGGTCACATCTTCTGTCATGTAGAGCAGCCAGAACCCCAAGCACAACACTGCTGAGGGGACAATCTCTTCAGCATACCTCAGCAACATCCACAAGAACATCTCTCAACTTTTCCCACACTTGAGTCTTAGCCCTGCTGTTTGATATTCTCAAATCCTAAATCTCATTTAAACACCCAGTAAGCCAAAATAGTTTAGAATTGGCTGGATACCAATTTACAAGAGAACAATCAGAACAGTAGGTATACACATCCCCTAGGAAGCAGGGTTACATCCTACAACCTGTTTGTGAATGCTTTGTGAAGGGATTAATAACAAGAGAAAAAAAAAGAGTATTACTTTGGATGGTCTCTTTTCTCAATAAACTATTAAGCAGTGCACCAGCTCCCCACTAAGGGCTCCTGCATTACCATGGTATCTCTGAAACCATTCAGTTGATGCACTTTTTCAAGTCTAACTTAAAGGAACCCAGCTTATTTGGAAAAAAACAATGAAAATGTTTGTATCACAGGTTTCTGTGAGCCAAAAGGAGGAAAAGCCTACAATGTACACTCTGAAGCTTTGAAAGCATAGCTCTCAGTCCAGGAAGGCTTGGTTAAAACTTTACCTTTTTGCCTTTTGCTTTGTCTTTGATGATAATTTCTTCTTTTTTACCAGAATTTTCTTCCTCTTCCTCCTCCTCATCAGGAAATTCTGGTGGGCAGCCATACAATTCCATTTCTCTTTTCAGCTTATCTGCACAAGCCTGAACAGAGTTATTGGGAGAGTGTCAGCACTTCTCTGGGGCACTGGCTGCAATCACAGCCAAGGAGAGGGTTTTACTGATAACACTCTGCATTTCACTACAATGTTTTCAACTTTTTCTGGACCTTGCACTAACTTCCAGGAGATCCTGCAACTTCCAGAACGCCTGCCAGGGCAGTAACAGGATTATTGTGTGGATTTTCTTGCAAAGAAAAACATACACCTGATAAAATGCTGTAAAACTAAATTTTATCTTCTAGGAAGTGATGATATACAGTTCAAGAAAAACATCTTTAGTAAAAACTCAGGTTCCAAATCATACTGTCTTGAATAATTTTTAAATGAACTAAGGTGATGTTGGGGATGGACAGTAAGCAAGGCTTCAGGCAGCCTCAGGAACAAAATCCCATCAAAAAAGACCCTCAGCAACTGGAAAGCTCTCACCTTGATGGGCATTCCTGTGCAGTGCAGCCCAAAGGGAAACAGGCAGCTCTTCCCCTTCAGCCTCTGGTACCCAACTGCAAACTACAAACAGGGAAAAAGAACAGCTGAAACAGGAATGGCACAGGGCTGAGCCAGCACCTTCTCAAACCCAGGTGTGATTCCTTCTCTGACACACAGCTATGGACAGACAGGTGAGTGCAGGCACACAGAGAGGGAATTCATGACAGGAAAGTGAAACTGGAGCTTGGTACTGCCCGGGCTTGTCCAGCCTCCAGGCTGGGTCTGACCAGAGAAGAATGGGTGCAAAGAGATGAATGTCATGGAATCCTATCCACGAGTGCCCAAAACCTGCTCCCACACGTCACAGGCACAAACAAAAGAGGCAGTCAGGTCTCTTGTGAAGTTTGAGCCATTAAGCAGCACCTCCTAAAGATCTCATTTGAAAGAATGAACAGAGGAAACAACTGAAGCCTCATCTCCTCAAATTAAAAAAAGCCAAGAATGGCATTTCCCTTCAGCCAGCATTAATGCTACTAAATACATGGGAAAAAAAGGAAAGTGTTATAAGTCATTACTGAAGATGTAAAGGAATTAACAAGGCATTCTGTCAGCTTAAAATTGAACTACGAAATCAGCATTTGTTCTGGAGTAGTATTTAAAGGTATCAGCAAAGGAGAATTCTTACCTCACATTTAGATAAGGAAAACGTGTGTCCCAGGTGCAGGCGGCCGTTCATGTAGGGGTAAGGAAAGGTAACAAAGTACTTTTCTTTGCTGAGAACAAAGTCAAAGAATTAAAACATCATTAGCTTTTAACATGACCATCAGACAATGCAAAAGTAAAACAGGTAACTGGTATGTTCAGCTATTATCAGCCCACAGTGACATTAAAATAATGTTTTCCAGTAACATAAGTCTTTGATTTTAAAGAGCGGATACACCGACAAGCTTTATCATCTTAAAAAAAATCCTACTCACAAAAGAAAAAACCCACAGAGGACTGAAATCACAAAGAAACATTGAAATAGATATAACATGCTCCCAGAGGTAACAAATTCTAATCCTGCTTCTGTAAATTAATTACTGCAGAGGCTTAAGTAATTTATTTAATCTCCCACATTCAGATTTTAGTGGCACACCGCAAATAATCATCCCTTTCACAGGGATATATTGTTGCAGGGTATTTAAAAGGTGCATTACGTTGTTGGAACCTGACTTCTCAAAGCAACTAAGACAATGTTTACATCTTTAGGACAGTGAATTTCTACCTCTACCTTTGCACTCTACTTCACACCTTGTCTGCTCTCTTCACACATTCCCACTGATCCATAAAAATGAAAGAATAAAGGCCAAGTCATTTGTTTACTTGCAAAATTCATAATTTAAGAACCTGCCACCTGTTACACCGCTTCAGTTGTTATCTTGGTTTAGTCTGACTTTCTCACACAGCAAATATTAACTTCATACTGCCAAGGTCACTGCTTTTCCAGTCACAGACCTTCCCACAGGACTAATGCTGTTCCCCCAGGCAGCCCCTCCACACTATGAAGAGCATGGATCCCACTGATCCCAGAGGAACCACGCTCCCAGCCATGCTGTGTGTTCCCAGAGGGTAAACAAGTTTCTCAGGGTTACTCTGGGGCAGAAATAAAAACAAGAGTCAAATGGTCTTTCCCAATCATGCAGAGCACTCTCTGCACCTCTGAAAGGATCTTCCTTCCCAAAGCTCTGCTCCATGCCCTCCTTGGGCCGGAGCCAGCAGTGACCCCACAGCCAGAACCCCCCTGGAGCCCCCAGGACAGGGCTGACACAGCACTCAACCCCAGCAGCTGCCCAGGCACTGCAGCAGTGCTCATGTACCACGTGGGAGCACAGAGCCCAAAGCAGTGACACCTGCACTGCTTTAGAGCTGATTTCAGAGAGCTGAGAACAATCCTGGAACCAACCACCTGGGAGGAAATGTAACCCAAGAGAGAAGCTACAACCGACAGCAGCTCAGAAATATCTTACCACTAGAGCAGAAAGTCATTATCAAAGCAAAACGTTAACCAAACCCAGCATAGATGGAAGGCAGAATGGTTTAGAAAACGTGGCCAGGTGATAGGACACCTCTGCAAAACAGTTCATGTAAGAAAAGAAATCACAGCCCCTCATCTGAGGAACAGTAATGTCACACGCCTGGTTCCTCCATTTCTACACAAAGTAAAAGAGGTTGGTCTACAGCAGGACCCACAATTTTGTGTGACACTTGTTCTGTCAGTGAAGCAGAGCAGGACACATCTTTCCTCAGAGTAAAGCCTCCCAGTAGTAAGGGCTCAGGCACCACACTGAGGAACCTCCTCCATGTCAAAATACATAAGTCTCCAAAGGGAACCTGGCTTTAAAACCACAGAGGGTAATGACACTGCCAAGGAATGCAAAAGCTTCTCTCATCCTGCTGGAACTTGGCCACTCACACACTCAGCTGCTTTATGTCACCAGCTACAGAAATGCCAACGACGTGCAAGTGAGTCCCTCCAGCTGAGCCAAGAACACTGCTCACTCCAAAGGGGCCGCTTTTTTTTCCCCCAGATTTTGAATGAAAAGACATTTCAAGCAGTTAAAGACAAAACCTGCAAAAAAAAAAGAACGCAACAATACCTCCTTTGGTCCTTCCTGTCCGTAGCATTGACCTCAAACACTCGCTCATGGTCCCACTTCTGCTGGATCTCTCTTTCAATCTTCTTCAGGAAATCCACCTTCGCTGTCCCTTTACGCTCCTGTTCAACACACAGGGGAACAAAAGCCTGTCTGGAGAAGCTCACAACCACACAACTGTATCTTATCACAGACCACTCCTGAATGCCTTTAGGGTCGGGGAAGCACTGCTGTGACTCCAGGGCACCACAGCATCACTCCCCAGCAGAGCAGCAGGGATGGCTTTGTGCAAACCTGTACCCCGAGACTCATCCTGCTGAAACAGGACATAAGATCTGTAAGGAAAGGCTTAACAACCTTTTTCCAAGGCAAAGACTCTACAGTAGCCAAGTAACATACACACACTGATCACATTGCCAATAATGAACAAACTCAGATGCATCTGAACTGGGGAGACAGGAGTGGATATAAATCATGGGATCAAAAAACTCCATGGAATTCCTTTTTATTCCAGACTCTTCATAAACCCCATGGTGGCGTTTCTTCCTCTTGGTATACTTAAAGTAGGAACAGCACTCTCCGTGCCAGGAGGAGGGTCTGGTAACAGCTCTAATTGTAGCTCACAGAGCTCTTCAGGTAAAGCATTCCAAGTGATTTTAACTAAGTCGGTGTTAAACAGCCTTTCTCCTTATTCTTTTATAACGTAACATATGGCAAACACTAAAGGAACTTATTCTTTCACCATATACCATACGGTAACTGGTACGGGACACACCATTACAAATGCAGCATTACAAATTCTGCACTCACAAAGCTTGAGAATTTGCTTCTTTTTCCCCCAAAACCAACACACCCCTAAGACCTTCACATGAAGCGGCCGCGGCCGCCGAGCAGAGGCGCCGCGCAAGCCCCTCTGAGGCTTCTGCCCGGCGGGCGCGGCCTCGAAGAGCGACCCCGAGGAGACGGTGCGGGACCCCGGGGGAGCCAAGAGCCCCGCGCGTCCCCGGGGCCGAAACCCCCGCACTCACCGCCATGTTGCCGCGCCTGACGGGAGCCGCGCGGGCCGTACCAATGGCGTTAGGGAAAGGGGGAGAACCAGGACTGCACTAAGGCAGCGTGCAGGGGGAACACGGGCCTTTTGTGGCGCGAAGGCGGCGAACCGGAGCGGAGGGAGGACAGGAAGGAAAAAGAGCGAGTGGGAAAGCGGAACAGTCA
>WEIV01024895.1:4566-26716 GCA_013390005.1 Calyptomena viridis
AAGTATTGGACTGAGGATTAAAAGGATTCAAACTCATTTTGGAGGATGGAAACAAAAGGTTAGTCTTCTTGGTAGGGATGCAATACTTGCTTATTTGACATTTGGCCAAGGACAGAATATATTGTTTTCTTAAAAATGCAGTTTTTCTTTCAGAAACCTACCTTTCTGCAACAAGATTAGAATAATATACTTCATAACATTTTAAGATCAACAGAAGTGGAAGTCACCATTCACCAAAATCTTAATTGTTAACGTGAAGAAAGGCAACAAAGGTACCCCTAAAATGCCAGGCAGTGGAAGGATTTGGGAAAATTGATTTCTAAAGGCAAGAACACTAAAAAATCATAACGGCGCATACACCAGGCATGAAAAAACGCAGTGCTTTTCCCTCTCTGGGCCTTTTTAATGCCTTGTCTGGCCCCTCCAAGGTTGTCTGGGAAAAAGTTATCATTTCAGGGAGTTAACTCCTCTGCAAAGCAGGAGAAGGAGAAATGTCCAAGCTGGCTTGGCGAAGAAATGCCTCTTCCAGGCAGGAAAGGCTTCTAAGCAAAATGAGCCCTAACTCCTCATAATAATTCCTGTGGAAAATGGTTTTCTACACTTATAGTTGCTGTTTCAAAACATATACCAAAATAATTATTATAGTAAATGATAGTATTCCCTAGAGGAATGAATTTAATTACAGAAATATCACAGAACACAAGTTATTAAATTAATATACAAGACAAAAATTAGGTTTTTAAGAGAAACATTAAGGAAAAAATGACAGGTTATCTTGACTGTATTATGACAAGAGAAATTCTTCTAAATTCATCTTTACATTTCCTTAGTCTATTGCATTATGAAGCATTATACATTTTTCAGGATTTTACACTGCTTTAACAAAGCACAGTGACAAATACTTTGAAATATGACAAACACTGATAAAAGGTTTCATTGTTAAATCAGTAAAACTATTTATAGTGCCTGAAGACTATCATTATAAGTCTGCAGTTACTGTAACTATGCTAGCTGCTCAGATCATTATTGTACAAGGAAAATAAAAGTTTTCTAAGAAGCAAAGCATTAAACTACCTAAGTTGTATTCTGCACACCTTTATCTTCAACCTTTCATGCATGTGAGAGGACAATGCAAAATTCAGAAGCTGAGAAGTTTAATTCTTATGTTAGCATAGACTAACCATCCATGGTGTCTTCTTAAGCCTTTCATGGGCTTAAAAAGTCAGGAGCTGGTGTCAGAATGACATACTAAGGAAGCAATCAGTGGTTTTGATTCTGCCAGACTGGTGCAAAGGGTCTTTCTGCATCTGGTAACCGTAATTAGATTAAAACACCTACCTGTGGAAAAAAAAAAAAAAAAAAANACACTTAAAAAAAAAAAAAAAAAAAAAAGAGGCCTCAAAGACCAGAAGGCACATGCAGAGGAAGAAATCCTATTCAATGCACCTCAAAATTGTCCCACCAAAAGACCATGTGGGTAAATGCTGTATATCACAGGAAATGAACTAGGTACTTCAATTCCATTTACATCCCACAACAGCACTCCAAATGGTGCTTCTCCAAGTACATTGACTTGAATGGCTGCCTATTAAGGCAGCTGAGAAGTACCTGGGTACAGTACCTGTTGTAGACATTAGTGGTGTCAAGATGGAGTAAAGTTAGAGCAAGCTACTCGAGTGTCTTGTGATGCCAATGGCCTGGCTCCTTTTTGTATTGTGTCAGACCTACCAAGAGGAGTTCAGAAATATGTAGTTCAAGGTTTTTGTCAGTGATAAGCGATCAGCAGATCTTTAGCATCCTTGGTGTGCATTCCTTCAATGTTGAAAACTTTTCTTAGTTTTCAAACCAGTTGCCTCAAAAGGCATGTGGGAATTCACAAATTCCAACTTAAAAAAAAATAGCCATGTCAGAGATGCAGCTTTCCCAAAGGAAACAAAAATTATGCCCATCACAGATAGAAAAGTCTGTCAGACAAGCAGGGCTTAAGAACTAGAGGTCAAATTCTGCCCAAGAACATGGCAGTTGGCCATTGTATGCCTTATACCACTGGGAAAGTCAGTGTGAAAGGAAAACGGCTAACAGGGCAGAAACAATTTAAAAACTGTTTCTACAAAAATCTGAAATTTTCAAGTAACAGGACTCAGCAATTTAGTTCTGCCTCAGTGCCAGAGGCAGAAGGCAATTGATGCAATTGCAGTTCCATCAACCACAATGACATGTGGAACTCTGCACAAATGTACAGCCTCAAGAGAACATTTTTCAAAGGAATCTTATCTTTGTGAAAGAAACATTCATGTCTACAGCAAATACAGAGAGTCAATAAGTTCATTTTCTTCTGCTAATTTCTTGAAATGAGATCAAACTTCTACTTACATTCACTAGTGGTTCACTACCAAGTTAAATTTTTAAGCTCACTAGGTAAATGGCTTTATATGACACCATCAAGGGAAGGAGATCCAGTGATCATTTCCTTCCAATATGTAGAAAGTAATTTGAAAAAGTAAAAAAAAACAAAAACAAAAAACTTAGTTATGTGTGAAAAACTCAGTTGTGTCGTATATTAAACTTGTAGCTGGTATATAACTGACAACAAAGACTCCAAATATTTAACTTCTCAGACTAATCCAGGGCCAAGGGGAAAAAGCCAGGCCTTAAACAAAGGCTGTAAGTGAAACAGTGATACTGACACAGAGAAAGAGGAAAAAAAAAATACACAGCCAAACCCACAAATACTGTTTATCAACATCTGCTTTCACGGACAAGAAAACCTGTATGTCCTTCTGCTATCCACAAAGTGGCAGGATTGGTCAGTTTATAAACTCAGTGAGGGGGAAGAAAACTGTCACAACTAACCTCTGCTAATGCACAGGCCGGGTACAAAGTTATAGTATCTAACTCTGTAACATATGTGTCAACAGCAGTTTAAAATCTTATTAATGAGAAGAAAATACAAGTGGGATTTTTCACTCTCTGTACACCGAGTTTGTGTTTCAAACACAATGTTAAAGTTGCTGTTTACAGCAAGACACAAAGCCAGAGGTATTTTAAGCATAATTTTGTAACTCCAAATCATGCAGTTTTATGTTGAGGAAAACTATTTTGATCCCACAGCACAGAAGCTGACACATTAAAAATTAAACCACTATCAATGCATTCAGGGATCGATATGCAGAGCACTCGTGCTAAACACTCAGTTCTATTTTTATGCCATGATTCATATTCTTGCTTTGTGACTTAGCATAAAGATAAGTAAACTATTTCTTTTGGCATTAGAATATCATCTCAGGAAGGATGTTAAGACTTGGATAACAAAACAAGTTTCTCATACTTGCATATAAAGCTGGTTTGCACCAAAGGACTCTCAAATTTTTCATCCCATGTTACTTTTTCTTTTCTTTTTTTTTTCTTTTATCAAGTTAGTCTGTTACTCCACCCTCTCAAACTTGGTGCTGATCTATGCTGTGATAGGTCAAACATGCATTTCTAACCAGCCAGGGACTTTCAGAGATCCTGTTTAACAACTCCTGCATGGCAGGAAATGAGAGCCAGATTACTTATCAATGTGCTTTCAATATTTCAAATAAGAGGTGTTAACTTTGTTTATTTCAGAACTAGCACAGCCTAACATTAATATTATTACCAAGTTTGATGTGAAGCTTGCATTACATGTTAACACATGACAATCTTATTATGTTTAGGATATTTATACATAGATCTGTAGATGACAAAGAAACTAGTTCATGATTTACTGAAGACATCTTAGGTAATGTCATGGTTTGACNTACAAAACCTAGGATACTAAGTTCACCCATTAAATTACGCATTCTGAAAAGAGGTATTACTTCGACATTTAACTTGAATGACAAGTTACACAACTGCCCCCCATGTAAGCATCACTATGCTTTTTTCTCCTGGCCCCTACACACTGCTTTCCCACAGTCAAGGAACAGTGGCCAAGCATGACATTGGTTTACTATGCCCTAGCTCTTTTTTGGTAACTAAAACATGAAGCAGCTGCAAACCTCTACAAATGCAACAAAAAAAAAGGCTAGAAAACTTGCAGAACTAGCTTGTTTTGCATTGTGCTTTTGACATCTGTCAGTAATTTCAGCTGATTTGTTATACATCTAAAATTCACCAATCCCTGCTTCAGAAGACTTGCTTCAAATTACTAACCATTAGTGTTACAAAAGGCGGTCAGGAGTTATGAATCTATTAATGGTTAGTTTTATCTACAGATTCTCAATTAATCTAATGATTCACCAAAAAGCAGCATCTTTCAAGTCCCTTGGCCACTGCTTCAAAAGAAATATTTTGCTCAGATTTAAGAAGATGCAAGTTTTCCAATGAAGACATTTTCCACAGATAAGAACAAAGCCTGTAATGTCATAGAATTATATTAAAAAAACAAACTCTTTCTCACTACTCCCTGTTCTTAAAATTCACAAGTAGGAAAGTAAGAATTCACATCACTTTCCTGTCATATAATAGCAACTGTATTCTGAAATAACTTACAGGTGATTTAATACTCCAAGTTTCAGGTAAGTATACAAAAATACTTGAACATATAACACAAGCATTTATAAATATCTGAGTTTTATTTCCTAATTGAAAGATGTTCAAAATACCTGAAAGCGAGGTAGCCAAACTCAATTACCAAAAGGATAAACAAATATGAAATCTAGAATTTGTGTTATTAGACATTGGACAGTAGTTCTTCCACATAGCTAAAACCAGTGAATTAGCCAGAGTTAGTAAAAGGCTGTGCCAGGAGAATGGAGAATTCATCAGCAAGTCATAGCTTTATCATTTACTTTTTTAATCCATTTTTTTAAACACGGTTCAGGAATAGTTTTCAAGATGATGAAAATTCTTTCATCTGGATAGCTAACTGCTACAGTTAGCTTTCTATGCTATAGACAATTTCAGTTCACATCTAAACCTTACACAAATTCTGATTTAGAAACAAAATCTGAATAAAAATTCACCTGTGACATGTTGCAGTTCAGCTCCTGTTAAAGAGGACATAAATACTGCTTTTCTGCAATGTCAACACACTTCCAGGTAATACCAATCACATATATAACTTCAAACCTTAGCATCTACAGAGTTGTAGACCAAATACTGACACAACTAGAATAATTGCTTCAGTCATATAGTAAGAGTTCCAAGATATTTAGTCTGCTCCCACAAGCTAACAAAGTATCATTAGTGAATATAGTTAAAAGGCTGTGTTGTAGTATTTAATACTTTAAACAACGCCTGTTTGAGAAGTTAGTTACCCTTATGAACAGATCTTTATTCCACAGCATAAAGTACTTTAAAAACAACAGCCAGGATGGAAAATTACTGTGACTAAAGCCCACTCTCCTGAAACCCTACAAAGAGTCCAAAGTGAGACCCTTTTGAGCTCATAATTATAAAAGGCTAATGCTTGTTGAAGTCCATTCTCTAAGAACCCTGTAAACATGGTCCAAAAATGGTCCAAAGCAAGATTCTTTTGAGCTCTCGATTCCCAGAAGATAGGAGGCTAATGTGTATGTCTCAAACACCAATAACAGATGGCTGTGGAGCCAACCAAGGACTGTTAGTTACTAACAGACAGGAATTGTTGGTAATAATCAAGGACTATTGGTACCAACACACCATGAGAAAGAACAAGATTTGGCTGGAGAAGGCAGGCCATGCAGAGGTAAGAAACCATTTTTGCTTTAGAAAGAACCATAAAACAGTGCAGTGCAAACACAGGAATGAGTGGCAGGCAGTGAACATGGACTATAGGGTGGGATTAAGACCACCAAAGACCCCTGAAGCCCTCTGACTCATTTTCAGAAAGGCCTGAGAGAACACATTATGCATGATAACTAATTTACATAGAAAGCAAGAAACCTATCTTCAGGGTGGAGAAACCTGTCCATAAAAAGGTACTCCCCTAAACCCGGGCAGAGCCCCCAGGATTCTGGACATCTCATTACCCAAACTGATGCAACTAGATTGACACTTATCACTTGGCTCAATATTGAAACCAGGATTGACATCCCATCAGTTGGATCAATGCTGGAACCATGGCTGTTGATCACTTTCTCTTTTCTCCCCTTTTTCTTTCTTTAGTTCATTATTTTTCCCTCTTTTTCTCTCTCCCTACCCCTTAAGCCAAAACCCATTGTTGTGTGCAGTAGGTCCAGAATTAACATATCCATTTCCATGCCAAGTGTGTAATTTACAAATAAAAGTCTGACTGCTTGTGGACCCTTTGACTTTCTTCATTCCTTTCAACCAATGAATCTTAGGTGCTTCCTTCTCCTCAAGGGTGGGTTGTCATCACCATACAACTTACCTAAGCAAAGACCATTTACTTCAAATTCATATAACATTCTGAAGCTATTAGGTATAATTAATTACTAAGAACTCCTAGTGTTAAAGGCATCTATTGAGAATTATTCAAGAGTACATTTTTGCAATTCTCTCAAGTTCAAACCAAAATAATTCCCTGGTAATGAGACATGTTATTCATAAAAGTGTCTTTCATAAGCTAGCAGAAAGAAAATAGAATATTTGAGAATAGTTAATAGTCATCCAGCATGACCTAAGTGGCTACGACAATGTAGAGATCTGGAATCCTAAGTTTTCTGGCTACTTTTATATATTATTGTAATGGATATGTTAAGATTAAAATTGCTAGAAGAATAAGCTCTTGTCTCAAACGATACTTACACCCATGGTAACTACTGTGGTCTCGTTACCTACATTAGCAAGGAACAGGTTTTCCTGGAAAAAAAACAGTACTCTGTCTAAAATTAATAACTAATACAGTCACTAAAGTGTCATCAGTGACCTAGACTCCTTTCTATCCCAACTCCTCTTTCTGATAAGAGTACACACAGTTCAAGTCCTTGTGACAAGTTTTGCTATTGACATCATCACACTTACAGAAAAAAGACAGTTTAAAAACTTTCACTCTGCTTAAACAAAGATACACATACATCTAGAACTTTAAGCCAGCTTACAACAGATATGCAAACAATCAGAATCACCTCTTCTATCAGGGTCACTAATTATCAGGGTAACTAATTATTGGCAAGACTAATTATCTATCGGCATCATTAATTGTCTATCAGTGATAGATGAATGAGACTGCACACACAGAAATCAACTTGGGGATAACTACTACTAGCTGATCCCCTGCTCCATGTCCCCTTTTATTATGCTCTTTGTAAAACAGCACCTGCTGTTGCCAATTAGCTGATTAGGATTCTCACAACTTTGCAACTCCATGTTTTGACTTCACATGCTGACTTTCTCACACTCGGGCTGCTTTCAGCCACCTATCATACATAATACCATGTATGCCTCAAAGTAGTTTTCTATTTTGCTTTCTCACACCCTCTGTCAAAACATGGGCTGCAAGGTCAAAGGTCTTTTTTGTCCTAATCAGCTAGGCAGCTGGTGCAGCCAAGTTAACTCTTTCCCACACTCCTCAGATACCTGTTTTAAAGTATTAGCTAGAAGCCAATATCTAAGTGTGGTTTCAGGCTGAAAATCCTAATTTTATAGTGATACTTAAGTAGCTGCTACAAGAGAATAGTAATTTAAGAAAAAGAAGTGAAGGGAAAAGAAGAAAATTCAGTTTGGATACACTACCTCCTATACTTGGATAATCCTCATTAAACTAGTGGTTGCAAATGGCATTTCTCTCCATTTACCTTTCATGTTGCACAAAGAGCACTGTCTCTCCCTTGGGGCAGAGAATTTTGTTCTGTCAACAGAGCTTCATTTTCTGTATAACAGTTCAGAATCACAGAATGGTTTGGGTCTGAAGGGACCTTTAAAGACCACCTAGTCTGGCCCCCTTACTGTGGCCAGGCACATCTTTCAGAAGATCAGGTTGACCAAAGCCACATTCAACCTTTTTTGAACACCTCCAGGGACAGGACATCCATCACTTTTCTGGGCAATTTTTTACAGCATCTCACTGCCCTCACAGTGAAGAATTTACTCTTAATATCCAGTCTAAATTTACCCTCTTTCAGTTTAATGCCAATGCCTAAAGGTCCTGATGAAAAGTTTATGCACAGTGATCATAGAAACAACTTCAAAAGGGACTTAGAATACCTTGGTCCTCTATCCCCCCCCAAAAACCAGGAATCTGTATTTATATTATTCCTGACAAATTTGTTTATAACCTGCTCTTTAAAACTACCAGGTTACTATATAACCCACCCAACAGTTTGTTTAGCTCTTTGTATGACATTGCATTAGAAAGTATTACATGAATATTTAACTTACCTCTCTCTATTGCTACCCATTCCTTAAAGCTTATGTATTTCCTGCCCTATTCAACAGGGATACAATCCATAGATTATTCTGTGTTCTTACTAATATCCTGTGAGTTCCCCAAGCAGTCCATCTCTAATGCACACTCCTCAAAAGCAAACACAGCATTCCAGCTGAGTATTTATACATACTGAAAAAGAAGCACTACTTCCAAAAAGTGAAGCACTACTTGCTATTAAAAAAAGTGCATTTATTTCAGAAACTTAACCAGTGAATTTTTAGAAGTTTAATCTTAAATGTTTCCCTAGCTTGCTTACAACACTCTTACTCGAGTCTCAAAATTGTTAGTCAAAATACAAGTTGTTTTTAGCTTTTCTGACCCACACAGGAGCTCTGATAGTGCAGAATTCTGGTTTGTCATAAAGGAAGAAATATCTCCAGGAAAAAAATTGATCTAGTATTCCTGTTGTCTTGTTGGTGCACACACTTGCTCCAGTTCCAAAATTCCTTTGAAGACATAAATTCAAAGTATTCTATCCCTCTATATTTTAAAGGTGTGAAAATTGATATTCAGCAATGCAACATGTTTAGTGATAGAAAAGTCATCTCAACTTAGGTCACTAGTGTGTCTACTCAAGTACTATGGGCCCTAACAGACTGAAATTCAAACCCACTGTAAATCCAGTTTCGATTATTTAACAAGTTATGAACTGGACTGCATTACTAAATGTGATCTTAAAATAGGACATAGTGTGATGCTAAGGGTCATGACAATAATAACCCAATTCCTACCGTTCTCGGTTGAATTTGAGTGAATGAAGTATAGCAGGTCTCTTCTGACGCAAGTTCCACAGGTGTAAAGTGTCATCAGCCAAGGCACTCACAAGAGCTCCCTATGAGAAAGAAAAAGTGTCAGTCAAC
This sequence comes from Calyptomena viridis, assembly GCA_013390005.1. Lineage (NCBI taxonomy): Eukaryota > Metazoa > Chordata > Aves > Passeriformes > Eurylaimidae > Calyptomena > Calyptomena viridis. The sequence continues at coordinate 13,762 of WEIV01024895.1, forward strand.
TTGCTTTCAAATCCTAGTAACAGCATAGAGTGGAATCATCAGGATGAAAAACATTTATAAGCAAGTGCATCAATACCAGAGCACAGATAAGTCCTAAGTAGTAGCAATGAGAACTGATGTGATCGCATGTTTAGCTCGCTCACATCTGGTTCAGTGCTGTACTGAGAGGTGATGGGGAAGGAGCTTTTTCCAGTGCATGCACATGAGTTCCCTCGTGCCCGTCTCTGAAGAAAATCAAGCAATGAACACTACCGCTAATATCTATGTGCTGACAAAGCTGGTGATGTCCCTCTACAAATTTGTCCCTACCTAGCTCATATACAGCACCGCTGTCAAATCTCAGCTGCTACATTCCTACAAAGACACACTTGAAATTGAGGGAATGTTTTTCAGCTTGTGTCTAAAACAGTAACTACCAAAATAAAATTAACTACTGAAACTGGTAGTACTATCGAAAAAGTACTTTACCACTTCTAGAGTGTAATGTTCAATGGCATGAAAAGATATTCCTAAGAAGTTCTTGCTTATAACAAGAGTACTCTAGAGACAAAGGTATTTTCAGCAGTTAGTCAAGCATTTTTTAAAGCTAAAAAAATTAATTTATTTATAATTGTTATTACTGTTTGCCATTCATGCTGAGTATTAGTATTCATGCTAAGTTAGTATTAGCTAAATTTAATGCTTGCTTAAGGAGAATTTAAAAGAAACACATTCCATATCTTCTTTGAATTACACACGTCATTTTACTAACCTCATTAATCAGGAACTGAAGCTGGATTACTGCAGCTCCACTGTCATGTTGGCAGTAGCATTCAACTCCTGGCCGACCAAAGCTGAGATTGGTACCATTAAGGAATAATTATTGCATGTGACAGAAACAAACACACACCATAACCAACATTTACACTTTCACTAATACCACAGTCACATAGGCTGACATCCTGCTTCTAGCTAATGCACTCAGCAGTTAATCACATAGAGCTGAGTGGTCACCAAAACCATAATTTATAAATTCTACAAAGGAACACAAAGAAATTAAAAGGCACACATCGAAATACAAAAGTTACACATAACTGCTTAACTTAGTTATTTAAGGGATTCTTCATCAAGGAGAACATAATGGAGCATGATGAAGCAGTTATTTTAACAGTGTTAAATATCAGAACTAGAATATAGGGAAGTCAATCTAAGTAAGCATCACAAGTAATCACAAGTACAAGTAATCACAAGTAATTACATTTTTCAAGTGCTATTCAAGATCTTTCTCTCCTTTTTAAACATTACCTACAGATGAAAGAAGAGATGAATAATCCAAGGATGTTAAAAAAAATCTGCTATGACAGAGATGAAAAGATCAGTAGTCAAAATATGGAGAAGTCAATGGGAAATTATGTATAATGCAAGTTTCCAAAATCTCTGTATCAAGACTTCCTGGATTCACACCAGCCATGAGATAACAAAAGCTTGCTCGTTTTCCCTCTCACACAAAAATCAGTCCTATATTTCCATAATGAGTACTGATAGAAGCAGCAGCAACACAGATTCTTTCAGTTCTCTATGGTTGACTCATCTATTAGTGGTTATGTACTTGGTTCTGATACAAAATTAATTTTTCCAACCTCTAGGAGATAGAGCAGAAATAACACAAGTCCAGATGAATTTTGCAAAGGGGTTAGTATTTCATTATCAGTTTGCCTAGGGTTTCTGGAATGTAATTTGTCAGGGCTGAACACCTCTTTTTTTAAACAGGCACCTTAGCTTTTGGAAGAAAGGAAATCCTCCCAAAGCTATATGCAGAACAGGGAATAGTATGTGCAATTTTTTCTCTCAGTAGATGCTAGAAATTAATAAAACAGTACGTTTCACACCCATTCTGCAAGTTTTCCATTTTGGAAATTGTTGATCAAAACCAAAGTGGATACAAATACTTTCAAAAAAACATATGCATTCATGCTAGAGACAGCTGAAAGGCTTAAAAGGCTATCAGGCTGCATGCAAATCAAAATTCAAACATCTCTTACTCAGCCTCTGAGCTGATGAAATAAAATCTAAGTAGAAAAAACAGTGGAGAGAGGTCTGCTTCAACACACTGTGATATTTTAACTTTTAAACTTAAATCATAGTTCTAGACTAATGAATCTGCATAACATCCAACTAAGTAATGAGATTCACGGTAAACAGATGTTGAATAATCCATCAAAATACCAGCTTTCTTCCCCAAACAGAATCAGTAATTTAATTTTGTTCTGGCATGGAAGGACTTAGAGTCAGCTTGTCTCACCTGTTTTTTTGTTTTTATTTTACATTCTTAGTAACAAGTTCTTTTACAAAGAAGTCATCTGTACTCCACTCACAGTTTATAGCTTTAAAAACAAAAAAGAGTGGAGGGGGTATTGTCCCCATAAACGATACATTCCTACATAAACTCAGAATTTTTAACGTAAAAGCAATGATTTTACATTAACTATGGATTGTCAGTCTGGAAAACACCCACAAGGAATACCACAAGTTTCAGAGCTGATTGGCTTCAGCCTTGCTCATGCATCTGCATTCACGTGAATTAATGATTATTTCCAGAAATAGACAACAAGCAATTTTCAAATGTGAAATTCCAATGCTTACAGGAATTGAATTTTAAAACTTTTATTTATCTACACAAACACAATTAGTTTTCTAATAAAAGAAGATTTTCCCAGCCCCTCTCCTGAACATTAGCTTCTAACATAATTAAATGTAAACCTTGTGTGTTCACCCACTCAGAGTTTATTTGGAGTTGAGGCTCTACAGCTAGCTTGCCTCAAAACAATGGGAGTATGACCCAGAAAAACAGAGAAGCCCGGAGATTCTTCAAGTCACTTCCTCCTTCAAATTCTACCCCTCAAATGCTTCCTGTAAGCACTTGTGATGCAAATATTTCTGGAAGCACTGTTATAACTGGTCAGCAAAAACTTTAACACTAAAAATACTTTGATGTTTCCTTAAACCAAAAATTCTTTTACATTTTCCAGGACACCATTTTCCAGAAATTAGTAAATATGCAGCACTGGGAACAAGATTACACAAGCTTTATACATTCAGAGCAAATTTCTCTTGGACAAATTAGTGGAAACCTCATGTGCAGATCTGAAAATAGAGTTTGACCTCTTCTATACCGCTTTTATTAAAAAAAAATAGTCCTTGCAGCTAGTTTTATTTAGTTCCTTTGCTCAAGGATTATGTCATCGTCACTTTTTCACCTAGTAGCTAAAATTATTCTTTTCATCTCAAATTAATATCATCCTCCTAACCAACATTAATCTTCTTTTCTAAAGCAATGCGAAACCTCCCAGTTTTGTGGGGTATGGGGAGTAGAAAAAGCACGTCACTTAAATATTGACTGTATAAGGATAATACATGCCCATTTCAGTACATGTGAAGCACTTCTCAACCACACAAAACAGGCAGTAAGCCAGGGAATGCAGTTTGCACAAACCCTCTACATTTATGTATGTGTGCTTAGGGCAAGAGAGTTCACTGTATAAGCAGCAATCATCTACTATATAGTGGTTCCCAAAACAGGCAAAAATTATAACTAATAATGACAAGATGGGCAAAGCATTTTAATTTTGTAGACAGGAAAAACTCTCTGCCAAAGACCTAGGGTAGCTCTGGAGGAAACACAGCTTTGAGCAGTTTTCTATTCAAAGACTCATCCTTCCTCCTTCACTTACAAGCAGTTCATTCTACTATTTCTACTTCATCCCCTATTCCAAATATTAACAAATTGGATAAATAAATAGCTTCTCAGCTGTACCTTTGAATATTGCTTCCATGTTCCCTACTGCCACTTGGAACTCAACCCTGGAAAGCACTAGCATTTCACTGTCTTCACTGCATTTTTTTTTTAAAAACAAGAAACAACAGCTGTGCCTGAGAGAAGGAAGAGATAACATACTCGTGTCCTAAGATCAGTGTTCATTTTCATAACTGCTAGAAGTGTGGGTCACACATAAGAAAAACACAGTATGACCTTAATTTAATACCACATAATAACACTGATTTTACTTTCATTTATGAGAAAAGTCAACATTTCCAAAAGATATTTTTTCAAACGAGCTTCAGACCCAAGCTTACATTTTGATCATTTGAATTAGCAATATGCAAGTTCTCTCTGCAAAATACTATTTAAAAAGTTATTACTCATATTTATAAGCTTATACATAGGAACAACTTAGTGCACATCTACCTTTAGATGTCACATTTGAAAGAGAAAATTAATTCCAGAATATTTATGAAAGCCACAGAAGAGCAGTCTTTTTTTCCTTTTTTAGTTCTTTAGTTACTCTAAGCAGACCTAGGAAACACTGGGGGGGTTTTCACCTGTGGTTGACCCATCTAACATAGGAGATGGTTGCAAAATCTGTAGCTATCAATACAATCATTAGCATAAGGCAGTTATCACAGAATCAATTAGGTTGAAAAAGACCTCTAGGTTCACTGAATCCAACTTTTGACTGATCACCACCTTGTCAACTAGACTGTGGCAATAAGTGCCACATCCAGTCATTTCTTGAACACCTTCAGGGATGGCACCTCCACCACCTCCTTGGACAGTCCATTCCCATGTTTAACCTTTTCCACAATGGAATTCCTCCTGATATCCAGGAACCTGAACCTCTCCTGGTACAGCTTGAGGCTATATCCTCTTGTCCTATCATTGTCTGGGACAAGAGACTGATCTCCATCTGGCTACAATCTCCTAGTTGTAGAGTTGTAAGGTAATGCCTGAGCCTCCTTTTCTCCAGGCTAAACAACCCCAACTCCCTCAGCTGCTCCTCACAAGATTTGTGCTTCAGACTCTTCACCAGCTTTGTTGTTTTTCTCTGGACTCACTCCAGTGTCTCAGTGAAGGACCCAGAACTGGACACAGTACTTGGGTGTGACCTCACTAGTTCTGATTACACTGCCTGTACTGCTGACCACACTATTTTTGATACAGGCCAGTATGCCTCTGGCCTTCTTGGCCATCTGGGCACACTGCTGGCTCATGATCAGTCAGCTGTCAAACAGCCCACCCAGGTCCTTTTCTGCTGGGCAGCTTTCCAGCCAGTCTTCCCCAAGCCTGCAGTGCTGCATGGATTGCTGTGGCCAAAGTGTAGTATCCAGCCCTTGTCCTTGTTGAACCTCAACCCATGTATCAAGCCGGTCTAGATCCTTCTGCAAAGCCTTCCTGCCCTCCAGTAGATCAACACTGTCACCCAACTTAGCATCATCCACAAACTTACTGAGGATGCACTTGACCCCCACATCCAGACCATCAATTAAGATATTAAAACAGAGCTGGCCCAACATTGAGCCCTGGGGAACCTCACTAGTGACCAGCCACCAACTGGATACGACACCATTCAAATACTACTCTCTGGGCCCAGTCATCCAGCCAGTTTTCAACCCAGCAAAGAGTGCTCCTGTCCAAACCACAAGCACTCAGTTTCTTCAGAATGCTGTGGGAAACAGTGTCAAGGGCTTTAGTAAAGTCCAGTTAAACAACATCCGCAGCCTCTCCCTCATCCACTGGGTGGGTCACCTGATCATAAAAAGAGATCAGGTGGGTCAGGTAGGACCTGCTTTTCCTAAACCCATGCTGGCTGGGCCTGATCCCTTGACTGTCCTGTATGTGCCATGTGATCATACTCAGAATCATCTGTTCTGTAACCTTCCTGGACACAGAGGTCAGGCTGACAGGCCTGTAGTTCCCTAGATCCTCCTTCCAGCCCTTCTTATGGATGGGAGTCACATTGGCCAACCTGCAGTCAACCTCCCTGGTTAGTCAGGATTGATGATAAATGATGGAGAGTGGCTTAAAAAGCTCTTCCACCTATTCCCTCAGTACCCTTGGACCATCCATAGACTTACAAGTGCCTAAATGGCTCAGGAGGTCACTATTTCCTCCAGTATTACAGGAGTCTATTCTGCTTCCTATCCATTTTCTAACAACAGATAGGAGTCACAGTACTTCTTAAACTTCAAAGTTCTTTGCATAAATATGCACAATTACAGCATTTCCCAAATAGCTACAAAAAGTGCCAGCAAATTTTCTATAAAGGCTGTATTTGGTAGAATTTTCTCAGAGCTGCCAGTGAGAGGCAATCGTTCATTGGAACAAGATGTAATCGAGCAGTGCAAATGCAAATAGGATAAAAAAAACACCCTCTGAATTAAAATTAAACAAGAAACAAATTGGTTTTAATGATAAGTTTCTATATGCACAATTCACAGATGGCAAAGCATGCTGTCAAATGAAGGGGTAAAAACATCAATTTAGACCAAACAACAAAAACTAAAAAGCCTATAGGCTTTCCTTGATTTTACTCACTTTGCTTTCTGATACAGGTTCTACTACTTTAGTCTAAAAGCTGTATTTCAGCACTAACAAGGCAAAGAAGGTGACTAATGCAGTACTTTTTCTGGGTGGGATGGAAGAGGAGAACAGTAGAACACAAAGGGAAGAGTAGAAAACTTACAAATACTAGTTCCTCTGACTACACAAGATGCAGTGAAATGGGCGAACTGCTAATTCACTAAAGGTTTTTCCAAAGACTGCATACACAAAAGTAAATCCAGGAAATAATTACATATTTTTTAAGAACTTCCTCAAAATTCAGAGATGAAAATTTTGTATTCTGTTACATGCTTTCAAGTACTGCCCATCTGTCATCCATTTAATACAGTTTAATTTTCATGTCAAATTTTAATGTTATTATGAATATCCTACCTCTTCCATCCTTTTGGTAGCACATACTATAACATGATATTAATAATTAACCATGCTTTTCCTCTTACATCCATAGCTTCTTAGCCAAGAATAAAGGCAAGTCCATTCCATGCTCCTAGAACTGAGTTATATTTGGAGTAAGACTGATATATTTTCCCAGAGTCCAGATACTTTGTACAGACATTGCAAAGAGCAGCGTTATTAAGTGTGATGTTCTAGAAGTAGATGCTAAGTGAATTTATATAACTATTTAACTTATGAAAGCTTAAGTAACCACAGATATTATCTAATAAAAGGACAATTTAATGTTTTCAAAGAACATAGCCAATCCTTACCCAATCAATTAACGTCTGTCAACACCAATTTCGGGCTACAAAGCAATTCTTTGCTAGGTTCGGAAATCTTTCTTCATTCACACAGCACAATCTAAAACACTTCCCTTAACTCTTGTCTGACAGGCAAATTGTCTTCAGTTATTTTCAAGTCACTACATACCTTGTATCCTGTCAGAGGTCACCACAGAGAAGAAATCAGTGTCTACCCCTCCTTTTCCCCTCAAAAAGAAGCTATAAACTGCAATGAGGCTAGGGAAAGGGCCTGAGAGAACGGCCTGAAGTTGTGTCAGGGGAGGTTTAGGTTGGATATTAGAAAAAGGTTCTTCAACCAGAGGGTGGTTGGGCACTGGAACAGGCTGCCCAGGGAAGGAGTCACAGCACCAAGCCTATGAGAGTTCAAGGATGATACTCTGAGGCACACGGTGTGACTCTTGGGCATGGTCCTTTGCAGGGCTAAGGGTTGGACTCCACAATCCTTACAGGTCCCTTTCAACACACCATATTCTGCGACTGTGAAATTTCTCTCCTTTTACAGAAATTGTTACTCTCACATCATCTCTCCTTTTGGCACCAATGCTTTATTTTGCAAATTAACTATTAACTTTTAAAATCCTCTATCTCAAGCTCTGTTTCACTTTCCATATAGCCATTTTTACTTGATTACTTTGATAAAGGCAGCAGGCAGCAGAAAACACAGGTGACTAAAGCACAGGAAAAAGTTCTAAAGATCACCTCAATTTAAAATAAACGTTGATCACAAAAGTCCTGAATGTCTCCCGCAGACTTTGCTGTGGCTTATCTCTCAGTACTGATGTTAGCTCCTTCCTTTGGACGCATTCCTTTAACATTCAACTTGTGTATAAGTCTTAAATCTACCCTTCCGCTTCCCACACCATTTTGCATTGTACCAATGATGGAAATAACTTCCTCTTCTAAACATCCTTATGAAGAAAGTTTAGTTCATCACTGGAAGTTTCACCAATATGATGAAGGTATACCACGTTTTTGCTTACACAGCTTTTTGAAGCAGTTGCCAACAAAGTCAGTTGTTGAAGCACTATGAGGGTCACAGATTAGAAGTACCAACACTGTCATGTTATCGACAAGGAGAAATTTAGACCCTAAATCAACTGGTAGGTACAAGTTTACCTCTTCTGTCTATACCAACTTGATATGAAATCTGTCCCCAGACTTATAGTAGTCAAAAGTGTAAGATCTTTCAAATACCCAAAGTGATGTTCAGAGGCAATACTGCTGCTATTACTTTTTAAGCATTTCTGCTAGCAGAGTCTAAATCTCAGTAATTCAAATGTAACACAACAAATGGGTCTTAGACAAAAGTTTCCCTTGTCTGCTCAAAGGCAGAAGAGACAACTTAAATATTCTCCATTCAAAATGACACTAAGTTTTTTTGAAATTAGCCTTAAGCATAAAGTAAGCAACCAATAACTATCCTTTAATTGCTACTCTAAGTATTTTGTGACACAGTCTAAGACCAGTATTTTTCATTTTATTTTAAGCCTCCTCAGGTTTCACTACAGCATAATGTTTAATTTTGCATATCACCAAAGGACTGAGAAACTTGGTATTTCACTATTATCAAATTATTAGTGACAGTTTTATAGGTTTGCTCAGAACTGCCACCACAAATGAAAAACTAAGGTACAATTCAAGCAGTTCAGTAGATGGCACTCTTCCACCAAAATCAAAACAGGAAACTATGTCCTCACATAAACAAGGGGTACCATGAAGCCAGAACTTCTATTTTGCATAGGCAAAACCAACGCCCACCCATTAGAGTATCTTACATTCTTTTGCATTTTTCATAGGACATGGAAAAACATATGACAAAACATTAAAAGAAATTAGTTTTGTTGAAATACCTGTAATTTTACTTGGCTATTTTGTCCCGACATTTGTGCTGTCACATACAGCTTCACGCCAAAAAAATAGCTGCACATCCATGTCACCCAAGTGGTATTTTTATGGCTTGTGTTTACCAGAAACCCAACTTGACACAGACTATTAAAAGGCTGACATTGTCCCTAGAGGTTGCTTATGCAACCTTAATTCACATCTCCTCAAATGCATGATTTTTAAAATTTATTACATTTATTAATTTATTTTTAAAAGTTAATGCACTACCTCAACATCAATTGTAAATGTTTTGCAGTATTTAGCTTAAATTTTATTTTAAACATGTCCAACAGATAAGTGGTCATTAGTAAAGCATACATTGACATATTAAAAAAAAGGCATTAAAACATACAGTTCTTCAACATTACTAAGATGAAAAGCATAGCCTTAAAAATAACACTACCCGTTCCATCTTAACTCTTCTTTTGAAAGCTGTTGCACGTGCCACCTTAAAGCAAACTACAGTATTTTTCTCAGTGTACTTGAGGACTTCAGATGGGTCCTTTCTCAGGCCCCAAGAAATGCATCACTCAACAGTGCTAAAGAGTTCCCATGAGAGTATAAATACAGAGCTACTGTTTTGTACAAGCTGTAGATGTCACAAAGTGTTTTTATTAGCACTGGGAAGGGAATAATTCAAACAGTGTTATAAGCTTTCCAAATACCCACAGCTCAGTTTAAGACTACAACAAGATGTAAAACAGATCAACAGAAAAGCACAGCCCAAGTTAGTTCTCCTATACATCCTTCCTGCAGCTTTTTGTAGTAGGCACTTATCTACTAGTAGGAGGGGAGGTAATATCCTTGCAACTCTCGCTTCGGTGATGTTTTTTTAAGACTTTATAGAATCTGCTCATCTATTATCCTGTATATTTCCAGTTCCTGTCAGATTCCAAGCGATGTCTGATACTTTAGGCAGTGCTCATCTGCCCTGCTATTACAAGAATGTTTGGTTTACTTATTTGCCATCTGCTAGTAATATGAGTCTGAGCTATTTCAACCAACTTTGACAGAAGGGAAGAAGTCTTGTAGGTAACATTTTGCTGTAAATTTTATGAAAATAGGAAGCTGAGAAGAGGGGAGAAACCCAGATTAGGCCCATACCCCATCCTAAAATAGAGGCCCTATATAAAATGGTACAATCACAGAAAGCATTTTAAAAGTTACAACACACAGGTAAAAATTGAATCATATGATAGGGTTGTCAGGTCCCACAGACAAAATGTCTGTCTTTAGTCTAGATAAAAGTACCCAAAGTAATGGATATCCATACATTGCAACTAACTTCTCATAACTGAAACTGTTTCAGTTCCAAGGGAAGGAGAAGTCCCATTCTCTTCATACTATGACTTTGAAGCAAGTGCCATATACAGAAAATTGTTGCTTCAAGCCCCTCAAAGACACAGAGCTATACCTCCTGTTTACGCTGCTCAGCACTTCTAACTTTCTTCCACAACCCTGTAGCTTAACAGAATTTAGTAATATTTCTGCATGAATAAGATGTTCTGAAGGAAAAATATAAGCACTGAAATTTAATCATTTGACCGCTGATTTATTAGAGCAAAGAAAGGGTTGGGGAGCTTGGAAGAGACTTGAGCATTTGTGTACACTTGCTGCATAGTCAAGAAAAGGCTGCAGAAACAGTAGGGGTTTTCCTTTCAACACACAACTTCCATCTCCTTCACTACAACCCTGCTCCCCAAATGCCCAGAGAAGACATGCACATTTCCACTGTTCTTCTCACTCTTTCTAAAACAGTAAAGAGAGGGCAATGTAAAGAGCAAGTCTGTGCAAAGATGTGCTTGAAGAAAAATACAATCAGATTCTTCAGAAAATTATTGCCCTAAAAATGACTTTTGTTAAGGTACAAAACTAAGGAAGTTTGAACCTCTTTTTTTTTTTTTTTGTAATCTGATTCCCACTGGAATCCTCAGCAACTTACGTACGCAAGAACTACTTCAAGAAAGTGAAATGGCTGCTGCTTAATTAAATGATAAGTATCTAAAAAAACAGCAATCATGCATATTCCAAAAAAGTAACCTCTATAATCACCACTAGTCACAATACTACCCCCACAAGGAACATTCAAAAAACTCAAACAAACAACCCCCTCCCAAAAAAAACAAACACTTGGTGTTTGAGATAGACTATCACCACAATCCAGAGCTTTACTGAGGTTTTAATATCAAATAGATGGGGTTTTCTACCTTCTCTAGAGAATTTTCCAGATGTAGAAAAGAGCACTTCAGAAATGCCATAACATTAAAATATCCAAGGGCTCAGATAAAAGTCCAGAACAGGACTCTTCATCCAACCTCAAGATAATTTTTAAGCAGCAAAACCAGATCATTAAAATTAATGTGGCATTGCAGCCTCATCAGTTCAGATCCACTTTGGGCCAGTGTAATTCAGTGCTGTAAAATGTTTTGATTAAAATATTTGCTCTCATGTTTTGAGTGTCAGACAGCCTTTTCTATTCAGCAATAGAGAAAACGAAATTAACTAGTTTTGGAAGTTGACTTCTGTAACAGCTTCCATCAAAAGTATAAGAAGAAAGATGTAATTGTCTGCCAGCTGCTACAACTCACTAGACACTGTAACCTGTGGAAGTTTATATATGCTCTGCATGCCAAGGAGAGAAAACACATGAGGCTCAGATATAGGTTAGAATAGTAAGCATTTAAGTTGACATCTGTCAGACAGAAGTCACCTGTGATGTTCCTCTTCAGCATTTACTAGGAAAAAAAATAAACTATGGGGGAAAACTGATTTCCAAGATTTTGCTAGAAAAGTTTGAAGAGAGTAATACCACCTTTATAAGGTACCATTCAAAGTTCATTTTTTCTTCAAGTGTTAGCGTAGCAGAATGGCAATCTCAAACAAGAATAAATAATCCCATTGTATATTCACAGTGATTAACAGCTCTGTCAATTTAAAAAAAAAAATAATCAAGAAAAGCATTAGACTTCCTGATAGTGTAGAATTGCACCAGAACTAATTTCAAGTCACGTAGGCATTACAAGAAAAAGTTAAGGTATTTTTCCCTACAAAAAGGGAACCTTTTCTAGCCAACTGCATGGAGACTCACTTTAGTTCTTTGAAGCACTACAAATCTGCAGTTATTTTGCCTGCAAAGTATCCTAACTTCTTCTGCAACAAAGAACTATAAAGCCTCCTGATTGATACACTAAGCACAACCTGAAGTCTGATTATCACTCATTTTTCCCCATTAATGCCCAGGTTCCCAATACCAACTTCCAGAAACAGCTGGAAGAAGTAGGCTGTTGTAAAAAGGATCACCTACAATTTCCCACACACATTCAGTCTGCTTGACTCTTTAATCTTTGTGAGTCTGCAGAGAACCAGTAGCTTTGAAATTCACTGTGAGGTAACAAAACCACAGAGTCAGGGCAAAAACATTTCAACAGAATCAAGCCTTACCCCTCCTCACAAACCACATACATACACAGACTTGATCCTCTTGAAGCAAAGAAGAAAGAAGAAAGGGTTAAATCATTCATCCCAGATCAAAGACCCAGGCTAGAAACATTTTTGGAAACTATTCACAGACAAGGGCTATAATTTACTCTACTAGAAGCATCACTGTACTATAAAGCACACTTGAAAAAGTTAGAAAATAATTTTTAAAAAATACTACTTTAAGAAAAAGAAACCAGTCACACAGACACTGAAAACTGCATATATTTAGGATAAAGACAGATAAGATTTCAAAAGACAAGCAGAAATTATTTCTATTAGCCAATCATTTCCAGTAAATCAAAACCACAAATAAAAAAGAAATAGTATCTTCATATCATCTCCTCAAAAGTGAAAAAAGGAACATTAACTAGAGGCTTGTTGCAAAAATCCACAATGAAGTCTATTTTACTAAAAGCTACCACAATAGACAGATGCATGTATTCCAGTCAAACATCCACAAAAGTAGTATACT
>WEIV01024895.1:28935-44787 GCA_013390005.1 Calyptomena viridis
CCTATTTTTTTTTTTTTTTTTTTTTTTTGTAAACCAGAACAGCATTTATTTTATCTGGAAATTATTGGCAGAGTATTCATACAGGGGAAAAGAAATTCTTTTAAACTGACAGAGTTCAAAAGTTGTTTTTGTCCTTTGATACTTCAATAAGAAAAGAAACAACATTATAAAAGTTCACTTCTGCTGCCTCTCCTGTAAAACTCTTATAAATCCCATTCTATTTTCTTTTTTACTAACTCTGACTATTAACATAATTGGGACTACATTCACAATACTTCTATAGGCAATGTTTGTAAGAAAACATCTTGCTGCACAGTCACATCCTTGGCAGCCACATGTACTGTGAGTAACTGAAAAAAAATTTGGACCTATGTCTTTATTTAGCTGGGGGGTTTTAACTAAAAGATAGAGAAGTAAGTACAAAAAAAGTCTAAGAAAATGGTAGTCTTCTTTGTGAGTGGCTGCTCCTTGAATCCTATTTCCTTTGACTAACTGCCCTTATGAAAACTTAGGGACATTAGTAATAAGACTGTACTATTAAGAGGTACTAACTCACCAGGATTTCTTTCCAAAATGTCACATTTCCCATCTAATTATTTTAAAGAATGAGGGGATATTTGTCATGCCAGAAAGTTTATTGTTTTGGTGGGGTTTTTGTGAGTTTCCTTTTTATCTAATATTTAAGGATAGCTGTGAAGCTAGTCTTACTGCATCAGTTTACTATACAGGTTTGGAACACATATAAATGGGAATGCCAGGCAAGTTATCGCTCTGTAGCTCATTCTGCATATTAATAAGCACCACTAAAGCTTAGTAACTGTACTTCTAATATCAACACTACAAAGTTCAGTTAAGAATGTTTTTCAACTGTGAAGATGAACATCTGCTCTGTTTAGCAAGGTAGTATGACTGGATAGAGCATATGCTAAAAAAGACAGGCATGCTAATCCTATCAATTTAACATTAAGTGATCTCAAAAAAATTGGCTTTTTTTTTTCCCCCTAATGAGCAAGTAGAAAAATGCAAATAGCTTTCATCCATCTGCTGCTGCTGACTAGGAATCAGTGTTACTAGGTGGGAAAGAGGGAGGGCCTTTAGGAAAAGCTGTTATCAAAACACTGGACACCAGCTGCATTGCCTCTTTAGCTGGCTGTTCTTCAAGTATTAAATTTATCATCTCAACGTGAATGAGAAATCTAATGATATTAATTGATCTCATACAGGCTACAAGCCTGGCAGCAGCTTCAAGAGGCTAGGCAATGCAATCCCCCGCTTGAAATAGCACGAATCACACCAAATAAAATAGCTCGCTAAGCTGAAGTACAAAGCTTAGCTTAACTTGCTTCCTTTGGAGCTGCTTCCTTTTTTTTTTTAATTCTCTGGCATACAAAGTTTCAAAGTTAAACTCCTGTGAAGAATTTCACAAGAATATGAAAGTAGGAGAAGACAGTTAATTCCTAAAGAATCCATGTGAGATATCTAATAAAAGGGGAGTTTATCTATAGCCCTCTTGGTGCAGAAAGTAACCTCCTCTCTCCACCAGTACTGCTTTTAAGACCACTGTATGGTTTAAGTGGGACCAGCTAAGACTTATTGTGAACCTGGAAGCAGGGGCCACTGCAATTATATTATCTCAATCTTAGAAGAAAATTAAGCTTTCTGTTTCCCAAACAGAAACCAGGCTTTCTTACTACCTTATTAAGGTGTTTATGAAGCAAAATCTCATTAAATTCAGCAAAATGTGTAAAGTAGCCTCTAGTAATTTCTACTGAGCTATAAACTTCTCTCTGTACAACGGTGATCAAGTAACTGACTTTGCAAACTGCAACACTTCAGACTGTCCTTTTTTAAGTATTATGAGATTAGCATCATTGTTATCACAAAAACTTTTTGTTTCATGTTTTAACAAAGCCATCTGGATACAAGCCTGAGTAATGTGCTCTAGGGGGCCCTGCATGAGCAAGGAGGTTCTACTAGATGACCTCCACTGGTTACTTCCAACCTTACCCGTTCAGTGATTCTATGAACCTGGCATTCCTCAAAGTACTGCATCTCACACTTCATTTTCTATAGTAGCAGATACATATTTCAAGGTTCACCTACTTTCACTATTCTTGGCACTAAAAATTCAAAGCAAATGAAAAATCTCCAAGTAATTGATAGGCAATGAAAAATCTCTAAAATCTCTCAAGCAAAAAGCTCTAAGATTAGAACTACTGTGGACAAAAGACTAGGGAGGATCTACTCCTGAATTTCAATTAAAAAAAATCTTACTAATACAGTACTAAAAATGAATCTTAATTCAGCAATTGATATAGCTGCCTCAGAACAGACACTATCAACAACTTGATTCGTTTTTAAGCAAAGCTTAGGAATTCAAAATAGACTCAATGTTTGCAACAAGTGATTAAGTTAGAACAACTAGTACAAAGACCAAGGCTACCATCAAGTTGTACAGATCTCAGACACAAAAGCAGTTTTAGAATCTCTTACCAAGAAGAGATTTTAAGTCCAAGACAAAATGGCTCTCATTTGTATCAGAGAATCTTAAAGCAAATATCAATGTGCCAGAACAAACTAAATTACAGCCACAGAAAAATAACTCAAGAAAGCGTTGCAAAAATCAAGAGGAATAAAGATTCAATATGAGTCCCCAGAGGCTGACAGAACTGCTACATATTTTAGAAACTTATGAAATAAGGATTATACCACTCTACCAGTCCTCACTACTGAAATATTTGTAAATATTTCTAAATATTTTTAGCTGGTTCCAAGACCTTCATTATTTTAAACTGTGTCGAAATGCAGTGATACAAATATCAATGACAGATTTAAACCTATGTCATTAGACCTTCACCTGTATTTGCATGGGAAGTCAACAGTAGTAGTAACTTAGTGCTACCTTGATAAACATGTAAGCTGTACAATTATCAAGTGCCTATGACAGAAGTGTTGACATGAAAAAGGTCACTAAGTTATCACCAGTTGAATACTAAGAGGCTATGCTTGACTAGCATTCAAGTACCAATTACAATACCACAATTGAAACATGGTTCAGCAAAATAAGGCAACTTCAAAAGCTGCTGACAGACAGGACACTGGCAGCAGGTAAGCAATATTTTGCCTCACAAGTCCCACAAACTTATTCCTCAGGTTGGCAAACAAATAAATCACTACATGTCAAAAACTTAGATCTCTGGAAAAGCAGAGTCTTGTCTAACAAGATGTACTATGCATGACTAAGAATCTGCATTTTTTAAAAAAAGTTATATTAATCAGTTTGATGGCACACTCCAAGATAGGCCACATTTAGAGAAGCAAGAGGAAAAGAGAAGATGCAAGATATTAAAGACTTACCACAGTATTAACTCTCTCAAAACTAATAAGAACTCTATTTTTTCAAAATGTGAAACCATTACCAGTTAGCTAAGATCAAGGTCCTAGTGAACTGTTCCTAAAATCCATGTCCTGCAGTTTTGTTCAACTCCATACTTAATGTAATAATTAATGTAAGTTTTATTCTGTTTTTCACAGAGCTTCAACACAAATAAGCCTACAAAAACCAGATGTGCTATGGGAATCCAGATAAACAATGCGTGTTTTTAACTGTTCCATTAAACTGAGAAACAAAAGAGTTCTAGAAGGGCAATAGGAAACAAAAATAATTTCAAGTCACCTTAAAGTTATTGTGTATGAATGCTTATCTTTGCCTTGTGAAATCTTTGTACAAGAAAGAGACCTGGACTCCTAGAAGTCTAATGCAGTTAGAAAATTTCTGTCAAAGTTTTGTTAGAAAGGGTTTGCAACCTTAACTTGTGCTTTCAAACTTTCTTTATCACATCTCAAATCTTATGCTGCTTCTACTTTTCCAGACATGACTTCACTAGAACTGCTCATGTCATCTCCTGCAGCAATGCTACTTCAGTTCTAAAAGCCCTTCCACAAAGATCAAGAAAGAACCCAGTAAAATGTCAAATTAAGATCCTAGTGAGTTGAGGAGCATACCACAAGTCTGAAAGCCTAAGACAGGTCCCAGGCATCCAATTTTCTCTGATAGTTTACTCTATCATCAGATCACACCATTCATACCACCCCAGTGTTCCACAAATAGCTAAGATGTACAAGGAAACAGACTAGTGCTACAGTAACCTGCAGCCTTGCAAACTTCGCATGCTTTTCAAAGATTTCCGTCCCTGGGCTCATCATGATCCAACAAGGCTTTATCCATTACACTTCTGCTCTGTCAGTAAAATACCTAGAGGGAAGTTTTCATTGTGAAGTTCATTTTTTCAAATTACAGTATGAGTTTCAACACAATTATACTTCAGGTATTTTTGAACAAAAGGAATTACTACTAAAAGCTGCTTTAGTAAAATTAAAGCATAGGCAATAATGCTTTAAATCAAAGACCTGCTATGGTGTAGACTTCCCCACAGCCACAGTTGCTTTGAAGTGCACCTGTTCCAGCAGGGCCTTATCCAGGGGTCATAATACTTACAGAGACATACCTGCTCCAGCATGGCCTTACTCACCATCCCTTTAGAAATAAACCTGCTCTAATATGGCTGCAGTCACTCCGAGGAATGCTTGCATTCCAGCATGACCTCACGGAACAGCCACCAATGCTTCAAGATTTGCCTGCTGCAGCACAGACTTATCCCTTGGGCCTCAGTCCCTTCAGAGGGTTTCCTACTGCTGCACTGACATAACCACAGCTACAGATGCCTGCTGAGGCACGGGTTTATTCAGACACTTCAAGATTTAGCTGCTCCCACACGGACTCATCCACAGGTCACAGTCCCTTTGACTTCAGTTCACAATGGAGTTGCAGCCAGTCCAGTACAGCAGTACAGACACAGCAGTGAGTTCCTGGCCATCTGCCAGCCCAGGCACATCGCCACTGCTGTTATCAGAATGTTCCCAGGCACAGCACAGTGAGGTGATAAGCAGTACAGCACGCAGTGAAGGCAAAAACCAGCCACTAACAAGCACTAGACTTAATATACAGTCAGGCAAGCAAGCCTCATGCCAAGCACTTGCCAATTAATAGCTAATCAGCAATTACAGCCATGAATTCAATCTAGCACATTCCAGTCAAGCCTGTCATTATCTCAATCCCTTTGAGCTGCATGTTGGGTGCTCTAAAGGACTGTTGTGGTTTAACCTCAGCAGGCAACTAGACCCCACACAGCCATTTGCTCAGTGCCCTAGTGAGATGGGGGGGGGAGGGGAATCAAAAAAGAGAGAAAACTCGTGATCTGAGATAAAAACAGTTTACTAAATAAAGCAAAAGCCATTTTACACAAGCAAGGCAAAACAAGAACTTCATTCACTGCTTCCCATGGGCAGGCAGGAGCCACCTCCAAGAAAGCAGGGCTCCATCTCGCATAGCGGTGGCTTGGAAAGACAAATGCCATCACTCCAAACATCCTACCTTTCCTCCTTTTTCTCACAGCTTTTATATGTTGAGCATGACAACATATGGTATAGAATATCTCTTGGGTCAGCTGCCCTGGGCTGTATCTCCTCCCAACTCCTTGTGCACCCCCGACCTGCTCACTGGTGGGGTGGAGTGAGAGACAGAAAAGGCCTGGACACTGTGCAAGGCCTGCTCAGCAATAAGGAAAACATTGCTGTACTATCAAGACTGTTTCCAGCACAAGTCCAAAATACAACCCCATACCAACTGCTGGGAAGAAAACTAACTCTACTATTAGCCAAAGTCAGCACACCACATTTCCCAACAAGTAAAGCCATAGATTTAAAAAGTACATCACCTCATTTATTATAAAGAATTCAGTCCANAATTTCTGTCAAAGTTTTGTTAGAAAGGGTTTGCAACCTTAACTTGTGCTTTCAAACTTTCTTTATCACATCTCAAATCTTATGCTGCTTCTACTTTTCCAGACATGACTTCACTAGAACTGCTCATGTCATCTCCTGCAGCAATGCTACTTCGGTTCTAAAAGCCCTTCCACAACGATCAAGAACCCAGTAAAATGTCAAATTAAGATCCTAGTGAGTTGAGGAGCATACCACAAGTCTGAAAGCCTAAGACAGGTCCCAGGCATCCAATTTTCTCTGATAGTTTACTCTATCATCAGATCACACCATTCATACCACCCCAGTGTTCCACAAATAGCTAAGATGTACAAGGAAACAGACTAGTGCTACAGTAACCTGCAGCCTTGCAAACTTCGCATGCTTTTCAAAGATTTCCGTCCCTGGGCTCATCATGATCCAGCAAGGCTTTATCCATTACACTTCTGCTCTGTCAGTAAAATACCTAGAGGGAAGTTTTCATTGTGAAGTTCATTTTTTCAAATTACAGTATGAGTTTCAACACAATTATACTTCAGGTATTTTTGAACAAAAGGAATTACTACTAAAAGCTGCTTTAGTAAAATTAAAGCATAGGCAATAATGCTTTAAATCAAAGACCTGCTATGGTGTAGACTTCCCCACAGCCACAGTTGCTTTGAAGTGCACCTGTTCCAGCAGGGCCTTATCCAGGGGTCATAATACTTACAGAGACATACCTGCTCCAGCATGGCCTTACTCACCATCCCTTTAGAAATAAACCTGCTCTAATATGGCTGCAGTCACTCCGAGGAATGCTTGCATTCCAGCATGACCTCACGGAACAGCCACCAATGCTTCAAGATTTGCCTGCTGCAGCACAGACTTATCCCTTGGGCCTCAGTCCCTTCAGAGGGTTTCCTACTGCTGCACTGACATAACCACAGCTACAGATGCCTGCTGAGGCACGGGTTTATTCAGACACTTCAAGATTTAGCTGCTCCCACACGGACTCATCCACAGGTCACAGTCCCTTTGACTTCAGTTCACACTGGAGTTGCTGCCAGTCCAGTACAGCAGTACAGACACAGCAGTGAGTTCCTGGCCATCTGCCAGCCCAGGCACATCGCCACTGCTGTTATCAGAATGTTCCCAGGCACAGCACAGTGAGGTGATAAGCAGTACAGCACGCAGTGAAGGCAAAAACCAGCCACTAACAAGCACTAGACTTAATATACAGTCAGGCAAGCAAGACTCATGACAAGCACTTGCCAATTAATAGCTAATCAGCAATTACAGCCATGAATTCAATCTAGCACATTCCAGTCAAGCCTGTCATTATCTCAATCCCTTTGAGCTGCATGTTGGGTGCTCTAAAGGACTGTTGTGGTTTAACCTCAGCAGGCAACTAGACCCCACACAGCCATTTGCTCAGTGCCCTAGTGAGATGGGGGGGGGAGGGGAATCAAAAAAGAGAGAAAACTCGTGATCTGAGATAAAAACAGTTTATTAAATAAAGCAAAAGCCATTTTACACAAGCAAGGCAAAACAAGAACTTCATTCACTGCTTCCCATGGGCAGGCAGGAGCCACCTCCAAGAAAGCAGGGCTCCATCTCGCATAGCGGTGGCTTGGAAAGACAAATGCCATCACTCCAAACATCCTACCTTTCCTCCTTTTTCTCACAGCTTTTATATGTTGAGCATGACAACATATGGTATAGAATATCTCTTGGGTCAGCTGCCCTGGGCTGTATCTCCTCCCAACTCCTTGTGCACCCCCGACCTGCTCACTGGTGGGGTGGAGTGAGAGACAGAAAAGGCCTGGACACTGTGCAAGGCCTGCTCAGCAATAAGGAAAACATTGCTGTACTATCAAGACTGTTTCCAGCACAAGTCCAAAATACAACCCCATACCAACTGCTGGGAAGAAAACTAACTCTACTATTAGCCAAAGTCAGCACACCACATTTCCCAACAAGTAAAGCCATAGATTTAAAAAGTACATCACCTCATTTATTATAAAGAATTCAGTCCAAGCTTTCTCTATGCACCACTAAGTTGCTGTAACTCCATACATTTTTAAGAGGTACATATCTCATCGTGCCATTTTGTCATTATTTAATTTCAGAATACCCAAAGGTAACTATTTTCTTCATTTAGAGAATGGGGATTTTTCACTGAAAGAAAGATATAGGAACTAATGATACCCATGTGAATTAAGTGCTGGAAGACGTGACAAGAAATGCAGCAAAGTTAAAATAAACAGAAATGTGACAAGATTAACTTATGCTTTAAGTTAAGTAGTTTTCTTGTTTAGACTGCTCTGTGTGAATTGGGTGGCAGGGCAGCCAATAAATATTTTCAATAAATAAGCACAGAGTCTCTCCAGCATGACACTACTGCAGTATTTTAATTAGTATTTTTATTAGCTTTACCAAAGTAAAAGTGTTCCCAAAACAGGGATATTTGTTCAAAGTCCAGAATACTACTGACAAACGTTAAGACCATTTTCTTCAGTGTACAAATGCCAAAAGACTGACAATACACAAAAGAGTAATTCAGTTCAACTCTGCCATATTCACAGAATAGACAGAATTACAGAATAATTTAAGTCAGAAAGGATCACCCAAGTTCATCTGGTCCAGTGTCCCACTTGAACCTGTGCCAACTTCAGTCTGAAAAACTGAAATCTTTACTCTGCATACTGTAAACAGCTCCTGCTACTGTTCTACTGCCAGTGTAGAGCACGACAGAGAAAGAGCAGATGTAGAACTACTTCAATAAAAAAAAACCCGAAGCAAAAAACCCAACATAAGTTTGTTTCTACAAGAAGGAAAATAATTAGACTGCCCTGCATAGCCTGAATGGTTCAAAGGAAAGCTACATTAAGTGGATATAATCACATCACAAGTTTGAAATGGTATTTTGTTAGAGCTTCAGAGAATTTATTAAAATGCTTGAAATTAATACATAGCAAAGCTATCCAGATGCTGTAACAAACACTCAAACTGACTGCATGAAACCATACACCCAGGCTTTTGAGCTATTACGATGAAAAAAATAGTAAGTTGTGGGTTCTCATAAAGGCCAGAGAATGGAAATCACAGAAAGCAAGCTTTATACACCTCAAATGGATAAAAAAATCAGTATTTTCTTACATAAAAATATCTCCTAGTGCTGAAAAGACTGTGGGGAAATTAACAGATACTGACATTCAGAACGACTGGGATCTTCAGATATTTAATGACAGAATGATGAACAATCTAATTTTTCTCCCTCCTGTGAACATGGTTTGCAAGGGAAAAAAAAAACCTACATTTTAATTAAAATAACCTATTCTGCTTGGGAATAAGGAGTCTGAGGCACAATTTGGTCTGTGTGAAAGGTATTCTAGAGGTTCCCTTTATTCTCCCTTTATTCTCAAGAATTTCTTGTGGCAATGGTCTTCCTTTTTAGAATTCACTCTAAGAGAGAGGCTGAGGTTCAAGCTGCAAATGTGTATTTTTAAGGCATGAAATACCAATAAAGATACTGTACTCATGTCAGCAGACAATCACAATATATCTCATTTGATATATTGTTGTAGTTTTGCTCTTGAGAAATTAAAGCGCAGCAAAACAAACTTAAGACAGAGCAGTTAAACTCCAGAGAGCAGGAGAATGCCTTTAGTTTTCCTGCTTTAGCCTCAAGGTTTATTCTACATTATAAAAGCAAACAACTATTAAATTACTAATTGTACAGAGCCCTGGATTTAAAAGTTCTGAAGAAATATCACCCTAAAGACACAAAGTCTTGAAAAAGCCCATTTCATCTTTCTTAAGCCTCTTTAGAGTTTAAACACCACCCTGTTCAGTTTTAAAGGGACTGTTAAGTAGAAAAGAGAAAGCAACTAAGAGCATGGGAGCAGGGCTATTACCTATGACACTGAACATTGTCAGGATGTCATAGGGTGAAGCCTAACCAATTATACTAAGTTAAAGAACGAGTAGATACACTAAACTAACTCATTAGAAGGGTTTCTATCTGCTGGGAGAACAAAGCACAGCCAATTATGCACAGAGAAAAGAAGCAAAGCATAAGTGAACTTTTAACTACATGATATCTCACACATTATAACAGCAGATCAAAAGGCAAAAGCCACCCTGGTAAATCCCTTCAAGTATGGAAAAAGTCAAAGATTCTGACCTGCAATGACAAATGAGGCAGCTTATGCTGACCATAGCAGTTTCAAATCAACAGTGAGCACAACTGTTCCCTGTGGGGATCACATCCACAAAAATCCAACACTGTGCAGAAGAGGGAGGAGCCTGAGCTAGAACTCCCACACTGGAGCCAGGCCACCAGCCAAGACCTGAATACCTCAAGCAGCTGGAACACGTGTGCTCTGATCAGCACCACAACCTCAGAGGAACAACTGGATCAGCATGCCCAGATTAAGTGCAACTGTTTGTGAGAAACTATTTGAGATTTTGTGTCACTCAGCACTGTGTTTATATTGTTTATACAATTTCCCCTGCAATAGAGAAAACAGAATCAAACAACTATTTTTAAGAGATCCTAAAGTCAGGAAAATGGTCACATCAGCTGGCTGTTCAAGGTTTGTATTCTACTAAGCTACTCACTTTGCAACTTTTCCTCACACACAGTAAAGGAATCAAGCTGTTATTCAGAGCTGAAAACAGAACAGAGTCTTTATTATTAATTGCACAAAATGTTCCTTTCTATGGAGGGAAAAAAATACCTCCCTAATTAAGGTTAATACCCGAGCAACATCAGTCTGCCTCCAGAAGCTTACTTTTAAGTCTCCTAGCTAAATAAGAGTTAGAAATATTTCTAAGTAACTCTGGAAATAGAATCTGGCTTTTTAAAAGGAATACAAGGAATATACTGCTCAAGTCAAGCTAGTGAGTAATCCCAAACTAACTTTGGTAACTCATAATGTTTACTTTTACACTAAAAGCAGTCTCCTCCTAGTATTTTTATGGACTTCCTCTCAAAAAACTGCAACATCTTGAACCAACTGCTGCTTATGGGCATGGAACGCCAAAGTCACACCTCTGGCACACTAAGTCACCAACTACAGAACTCCTATTAGATTTTAACTCATTGGGTCTAGAGGAAAAGGATATCGACAGAGTAATGATTTTACTTCTAATCCAATTAGTGAAACATAACACCTATAGTTTAGGTATTCCTATTTTTACAATTTAGAGAATTCAATAGAGTGTTGATGTCATTCAGTGTATTTATCTATTAGAGATAAAGACAGTCAGTGAACTAACAGCATATTTTTATCCAAAGATTTTGGTTTCTCAGAAAAAGCTTTAGTTCTATTTTTACACATCACTGTAACAGTACTAGAGACAATATTCAGCATTTGTATCTGTTCTTCCAGTAGTGGTCACAAAGTCCTTGTAAAGAAGAATGAGACGAGAGTGTGGTCAAGAAAATTCCACTCACATCAACCTGGTCTGATCAATACTGGTTCTGACTTTAAAATACCCAAATTGAAGAGTGACCAAATACAGGGAATCTCTGTAAAGAGGTTAGCTGATAAATACCCGAAGTCTAATCAGGACCGTAACATTAATTTCCTCACACAGTAATATAAATCTCAATCAGGTTCTCATTCCTTGATTTAAGAATGTTTTATTTTTAACACCCTTTCCAAAAAAAGACTTGATCTCCAACTCCTCAGTTCATTTACTTACAATAGAAAAGAAGTGAAAGCCTGAAAAGAAACACCTATACTTGAAGTCACAAGGTAAACACTAATACTCAGCTCCTAACAGCTGTTAGGTAATGAAAGAAACATTATCATTTCTATACCTCTCAAATCATGAACACAGAAGAAAATGAGGATTGGCTTTTGTCTCACTTTTAGGATTTATTTCTCAATGAATATCACTTTACTGACATTCAGTCTTTCTAGTCCATGTCATTTCAATTAAAAACTCTTTCAGCTTTAAAGGGTAAATGGCTCCCACTTTAATGAACACTTGCACATAATTTATTATGCATAAAAACCTTAGCAGGTAAAGCATTCTAAAGGTAAACAAGCACTTTTTGGCTCTGTTTTTATCTCTGAGCAATAGAATGAAATAAGCACTTCTTGCAGGCTTTACTCCTTCCCAATGAGTGCTTTTCAAACTGATTTCATTAGGCAGAAAGTGGGTGTATTATTAGGCAGAAAACGGTTTTATGTTGGGAATCTGAGTCTATTCCTTCTGCCTGCACTCCTCCATCACAAGGAGCAAGTCATCACAGGAGGTGCAACTTCTGCAGTGTTGTCTGGTTGCAGCTGAGGTCGAGGGCTTTTAAGTAGTTTTTCTTAGAATCAAGAGCTTGTCAAAGTTCTGAGAAGCATATTCATCATCAAGGTAGGGGAGCACCAACCTTTCAGCCTCTGCATAAAACCTCTTCCCTTCCTTTAGGAAATACATTTTCTGTCTTTTTCTCACAGTAACTCTCTTCCTCAACAATTTTGCAACACCTCTCTCAATTATTTAGAAAGCAATTCACAGCCCAAGAAGTCATAGGTGTGTGTAGTCATGTATGAGTGTCCAGAAACACGTTTTGTTGAGTCATCATTATCAAAACTGCAACATCATGTTGTCCAAAATTACAGGTAAGCTTTAAAACAGCTGCATTTTGATTTTCCCTCTAATCCAAATCCTTACTTTTAGATCTCTTTGCTTTCTCACCTATTTCACAAATGTGAGAGTAATTATCAACACCACCTACATACACAGTACTCTTCATTTACATCAACTTTACGGCTTTTTGAAAACAAAATTATGGAGTTAAGGGTAGTTTCAAATATGGCATTAACAGCACTGCATTGCCATCACTGTTCCTCATGCCTTGAATTAAGAAATCTCGGGAGTTCATAACAGAAATATAGTTTGTCAGTTATAGTTTTTCAACTTTTAAAAGACAACCCTCTTAAGGTAATTAACCTTGCAGATAGAGTAGTGATGTTCTAGAAAGAAATAAAAAGGTCTACTTACAGACTACTATAAGCAGCAAAGCAAAAGATTCAATTTATCTACAGTTTAAAGAGGATTAAGTCAATTTTTGTAGCAACATGGCCTAAGCCTTCCCTATAACACTTACAGCTCAGTCAATTTCAGGACAACAAATAATTCAATTCATTATCTTACACTGAACAGTAAAAGTTTGGACAATAGAAACATGGATTAGAAAGTCTACAGAACATCATCTTTTAAAAATAAAAGTTTAAACACATATGTTGTTACATGGCTTGGGTAGTACCATATGGCTGTGGTACCATATGGCTATGAACATATGGGTAGTCCACTTTTTAGTGAACAAAAAGAAGCAGCATTACTGGTGCTTTATTTCATAAATTCATTCTGCTCATCTCAGTCACTTGGAAACTAACAGCAAGAAGTAATTGCTGTATCTTTTACCATCCCTACTTGAAACCATAATTTGGCAACACAGAACTAGAAGTAGGTAACTACAGCATTACAAAGCATATCTCAAGAACAAGCCCAAAAAAAGTAAGCCCACCACCCCAAAAAAACCCCAACTCTGAGGAAGCAGCACAGAATGTTTCAATCCCAAAGGACAGAGCAGAACAACAAAACAGAGCTCAGCCCACATCTCTCTTTAGATTTGCAGTCAGCTGCTGTAAACTGTCAGCACACTAGTAACCCTCTACAAAATGCATATATTAACTTGAGATAATGGAGACTGAGCAGCCATGTCTCACATCATTAACACAACTTGAACTAACACAAAAAACCTTAACAGCCAAGCCACCCATCAACAGAAAACAGAGCTTGCTTTTTTTTCCTCCCCTCCTGCATACCTGGTTCCCACTACACTTCTGAATGGTTCCGGCAGCTGAATCAAAACATCACTTGCGTAAGGTGCACTAAATCCACTTTAGAACACAAAAGGATACAGCCTTAGTGCTCCAGTCTGAGTCCCGATGGCCAGTATTTTCTGAACAGGATCAAATGCCAAGGCTGAAGGTTGATAGGGGAAACCGTGGCGTACAGTCTAACAAGTCAGAGCATTGCATTAATGATGGGTCAAGCAGGATACCAAAAATAAACAGAATCAATACTGTAAGTTAGGAACAGGATTCAATGTTAATCACAGTTTAAGAAGGGACTACAAGGCATTTCAAGAATTGACTTAGAAAATTCGTTGTCTTACATGAACCAATTATAAAAGACTTTTTTAGTCATAACTACTCATTCATCCTTGAGAATCAAGTGACAGTAAGAGTTACTGAAACTTAATTTGAATCTTACATTTCTTCTGTACAAAGACTGTATCAACTCTGCATTTTATTTTTTCATCTACCTCATTCCCTGAGTAATCTTATTTTCAGCTCTAACAAAGACATTAAACTATTAAAATCTGAGATGTTCCTAGCAAGTCTGGCAACAAAGCCAGACTTGTCATCAGAAGCATTACAAATTACTAGACTTGCTTTTCTGAGAATCACTCCAATTTCAATTCAACAGGCCCCACATGACACTGCAACCTCTCTCAGAAAGAAAAAAAAACAACCTGAGCTTGACAGAACCAATCTCTCACCCTTTGCTTTTCCTAAAGAGAACAGCCAAACCAGAACTGACAAAACCAAAAAACACCCCACCTCAACAATGGGATTCTTCCTGAATGAAGCTATTGGCACATTTAGCTTTTTGGTTAGCCAAGATTAATTTGGTAATTGACCAAACAATAACTCCATTACACTTTTCTGGCTTCAATTCATCAGAATTGAGAACATAATAAAAGTGCCACCTACTCTTATTTCTGCTACAAACACACACAGTGTAAGCAACAAAAATGCTAGCTTTTCTGTTTCAAAACCTTTAGTTTAAAGTAGAGGTATTTCAGGACCTAATAAAAGCACAATAAAGTTCTGATATACTCTGATATACTCCTTTTACTTCACTGAAGTTAGAGCCATACAGTTGCAGCCATGTAACTCTGTATTTCACAAGTGAATAAGGTCTAACTGGTAACAGCTCTGCTCTCTTCCACATCCTTTAAGGCCAACTTGCGAAAGTGGCAGAAATGCCTGCAATACTAGAAAAAGCAAGTAAGAAAATCCATAAACAAGCTCATCCATATCAGGCTAGGCCACGGGCGCACTGCAAAGATAAAAATGGGTATTGATATTCAAATCAGCGTTTATTCCTCTTGGTACAGCTGGCGGTTAATTCGCTGCATCATTTTCTGAAGTGTGCAGACACAAACTGCAGTTATTGTATCACACACAAGCAAATAAATAAACAGGAACTTTGTCTCTATAGAAGATTTGCTATAGCAGCATCAGCAACTTAGCAACACACAACAATGAAACCACCACAAACATCGACAGCCTTTTTCAGGCGTAAAAGAACAGGTTAAATGCATTTCCAAATAATGCAGAGCGACAGATCCCCGTCCTTCGGGCCCATTAGCAGAGGCTTCTACTCAAACGCCGCGATAATCAGATCTGCACTACAGCTAGGTATCACTCCTTCCCCCATCCATCCAACTCTTCCTACGAAGCCTTCGCGAACACGGCCAGTATTACTCGCATGAAAGAGCCTAGAAGACGACAAACCCTGAAACTCTCCAAGAAAGATGACTACAAAAATCCAGCAAAACCTGTACAACTATACCCACTGCTTTCTTCCCTTCTTCATCCCCCGAAATATGCAATCCAAACAAGTAAACAGGAGAGGCGGGCAAGCTCGGCGAGATCGGCACGGAGGCGCAAAGCCCGCAGCTCCCATCGCGGCGGCGCGCCCCCTTCCCCGGCAGTCAGCCGGCTCGGGGCTGCAGCATTCATTCACCTTGCAGAGCTGGAAGTGCTCGGACTGGAGTGTCTCCTGGATTTCGGTTTCCCGGTTCCCCGTCTGCTGCTGCTGCGCGGCGGACGACGCCGAGGCGACGGCGGAGACCGCCGTCAGGCCGTCCAGCACCTTCCTGATGTTAAATTTCCTCATGGTCTTCGGCGGCGGCGCTCCCGCTCTCCCGGCCTCGCCGCCGCCGCGCTGTCACCGCCGCGCCGCCCG
>WEIV01024895.1:45498-57367 GCA_013390005.1 Calyptomena viridis
GGGAGCGCGGAGCGGCGGCGGGGCTGGGGGCAAGGCGAGGGGAGCGAGCCCCGCGTATCCCTCACCCCGACTGCCGTGCTGCTGGGGAGACCGACATCGCCCGGCGGAGTCGCGGCAGCCCCGGCGTCGCAAGGCCAGCGCTGGGATTACGAAGGCGCTTCGTATTCATTCTTACGGCTGAAAAACCAATTTAAACAGGTGGCACAGAGTCAAACGTTTCTTTGTGATAGCTGCTGTGTTCTGCTTTTATTTTTCTTTTAGTACTAGTTTGTAGTTTTGGATTATTTAGTCAGTGGTCGGTGATAAATATTACCGTTATCTCAGTCGTTGTTATGTTCGTGAAGGTAAATATTATTTGTTACTCTTTATTGAATTTTGTTTTTAACTAAAGTGAACTGGAAGATCAATCATCAGTTTTGGAGGGAAAACTTGTAGAGATGTGGTTCAAGACGTTGGCTCACATCTCCCAGCTACGACACGAATGCCTTAGCAGTAGAAGGCTCTGCACATCGTAAAATGGTCCTTTCAAATGGTGTTTCCAGCCTGATAGCTGGGCATGCTGTGTTAGCACAGTAAATGTCATAGTGCACAGAGGAATAAGCATAATTTGAATGCAATGAAATAGCTATGATGCAGCCATCATAATAATCAGAAGCAAAGAATCTACAAATTCTTCTCAGACCTGTAAACCCATATTGCCAGCAGGTGTATAATGTATAAGCATTTGAAAGAAGCAGAGACCATTCACCCATCTTGCAAAGTGAACTTACGGAGCTGTTCCTTTTTGTTACCTCGACTGTTTGACATTTCCTGAAATCATCTTAGTTAAATGTGAAAGAATGGTTCCAGAGATGGCAAAAGTCCTAGAAATAAAAGAAGCAGATTTAATTAAGGTTCAGTAAATATCTGATATAAAAATAAACTTAATTTTAAAAGATAAA
Source organism: Calyptomena viridis (assembly GCA_013390005.1). Taxonomy (NCBI): domain Eukaryota; kingdom Metazoa; phylum Chordata; class Aves; order Passeriformes; family Eurylaimidae; genus Calyptomena; species Calyptomena viridis. Next base: position 46,440 of record WEIV01024895.1, read on the forward strand.
TGTGTGCAATTTAGCGTATCATTAAATATCTGTAATGTGTCTTAGCTAATGTATGTAAGTTACAGAAGTAATGTCTATTTTCCCATCTATTCACTCATTGTTATTATAATACAATAAACGGGGAAGAAAACTTGGAGAACTTGGCCATGTTTGACTGAATGGTAAATACAAACAGGTAAAGACCTGTTCTTATATAATCTCAAGAATATAACTTACTGTCCATTTGAGTCCTCTTGTCAGTGTGTGTTGAGCCAGGCCCTGCAAACACTCCTAGTTAAAACCTTGGTAGCACAAGAAGTCTCATTGTTTATGGTGATATTAATCACAGCAACACTCCCTTGAAAACTGGGCAACAAATTAAAGGTCTTGAAAAGTCCTCTTTTTTGCATACTACAATCTCTTTCTTTCTCTTACTTTCTGTGTACTTGGCCCATGAATGCATGTACATGTTTAGAGGAGAGATTGGATTTGATATTCTGTTTACATTAGCACCTAACAGAAGGAGAACTTCATTTTTGCAACATTGTATCTATACTTGCAAACATTTAGGCAAGTGATATAATATACACAAGGCTGAGACAACAGCAGTTCTCTTCCTTCACACTTTCTGATTGATGCCATTCAACAAATCAATGCTCCCTAGGACTTCAGAGCTCTTTCTGTAAAAATTTTTAGAGCGATTTCCTCTAGAAAATTAGTGAAAAAAAATCCCTGGATTCACTGGGACGTCAGTGGGAACAGGGAACATTAGTAGGCCATGTAATTTTATAGTTGAGTGAATATCCATGTTATCTCTCAGGATTTAGCTGCTGTATTTGAGAGCTTCTTTGGGGCCTCCAGTTCTTACACAATAGCCACATCCTGTTTACAAATGCAACCATTCTGCTTAACCTCCTTCATGTTGCCCACTCAGACCTTCCGGCCTCTGATGTCTGAAATCTCTTTCTAGTGTTTTATACCCTAGTCCAAAGTCCAAGTGCCTTGCATAGCAAGAAGCATTCAGACTCTACCAGTTTTCAACATTTTTGTACTCAACTATGACAGTCCAACTAGGACAGAGCCAGTGTTAGATGTTCATATGTTGCTTAGGCCTCAGCAGTGCCGTGCAAATCCCTGCCACCAAAGGAATCCACTTGGCTTTGCTCTTCTTTCCCTGCCTGTTACTGATCCTGTTGTTTAACACTGCTAGAAAAAGAGAGAGAGGCTCATTTCTTGATCAGTATCCTAATAGGTATTTGAGACAATGGGGCATGAATTGTTGCCCTACATTCCTACAATCCCAAAGACCATTAGTTGGTGCAGGTTAGACTTGTTGGGTCTTTTGCCTCGAGATAATCACAATAACTGCAGAGTGCAATCATCACGGTGCTTATGAGCCTTTTTGGGTTTTTTTGGTTTGTTTTGGGTTGGTTTGTTTATTTGTTTTTGGTGTTTGGGTTTTGGGGCTTTTTTTGGTGGGGTAGTATACCAGCAGTGTTACCCTGAAGGAGAAAGAGAATGATAATAGTCCCCCAAAATGAGTAAAAAGTCCACCTAGTTATAATGTAGGCTAAGATTTATTGGAATAATCTGGGTACGTAATGAAGTGAGAGATCCACACATGGTGTTTGTCATTAGTTTGTACATAAGCCCCAAAAGTATTACTGATTGTATCCAGAGAAGCCTGTGTACTCCAGGTGGTTTGCACACCATAATAATTATTGCAATACTCAGCATAGATGAGAAATGGACCACCAGAAGTGACCTCAAGATCTCTGCTTGGCCTCTCACTGCACTAGAACTTTTGAAAGTCAGTCAATCCAGGCTTTGAAGACTAAGAAAGATGCTTAGCTTTCCTGAGAACTTCTTAATGGTGCTTAGTCACTCACACTGCAGTAAGGATCGACTGAGCCCTAGCCAAACATTTCCTTGCCATAAATAGAAAGAAGCTGGGAAACATTTCTGGACTAATCTTATTCAGGTTGTTCTACTCAGATGTATTGGACAGGGCAGTGTAACCACAGCTCCAGTGAGTTTTGGAATCTTTCCTGCCTGCTGGGAAATTGCTCAAGCTTTCTAGACTCAGAGATGCTGCCAAACAAACATCTGTGATTTTTTCCCCCCAATAATCTGCATTGGTGACAAATCCTAAGGACTTCCAGCTATAGGTGAGGGGTCTTTTTTGTATTTCTGCGTCTTGATTTGAATCAGCCATAAACAAGAAGGAAATTAAGAGCATGTGGCAATTAGCTCAGTTCCTGGAAAAAAAAGCTATGCTGTTGCTTGGGATAACCACAACTGGAGAGGAACTATCTGCTGTTTGTAAATTCACCCATTTCAGAAACATCCTGGTTGACCATGCCTATACTGGTATGATGAGTTTCTGCACTTAGAAGTCTCTGTGGTCTTTGGCAGCACACAGATCATGGGGCATCCTAATAAAAGTGACTAGCACCCTGTGTGTGGATGTCAACAAGCTGTATGGGCACAAGTGGCAGAGAGAGGGAATATCCTACTGCTGCAGTGTCTGGACCCAGATTCCTGCACGTTCAGCTCAAGTCAGCAAATATAACAACAAGTGCATGCATTGGTTGGTGAAGCATGCATTGGAAAGGCTCTGCATGACCAGTATAGCTGATACATGTCTGTGTAGCTGTTTTGTGTTGAGCTATAGCATAGCAAAAGAGAGGCATGGCTGTCTTGGAAAAGTTGAAGGAATTGTTACCAGTTGACCACTATGGGTGTCTGACTGCTGGCCACTACCAGTGCTATGTGACAAGAGGTGACTAGCTACAATACAACAGCAGCTCTACACAGTGGAAATGTGAGACTTGAGAAAGAGGCTGTGCAGCGTCCTGCTCAGTATCTCATGTTTCTTTGCACCTTTGTCCCATCCCTGTCATATTGGACCAAACAAAGGCAGTGCCAGCTATTAAACTGCACAAAAATTTACTGCATCTAATGAAAATATGTGTATTACTTATTATCTGTTGACCTATTTAGATATTATTCTCATCCACTGATACACAGATGCTTCAAAAATGTTGTACTTAAGCATCCATCTGTCTTTTTTCGTGAGATAGGAACTCTTGTGATAAATAATGAGAAAGAAATATTTAAGAAGGATGTTAACACCACATTTTTTGTTTTCAAGTTTACTTTCATTATTTTCAGCCATGTCTTTAGTTCCTAAGGTTAGATCATTCTAGTACTATAGTTCACTGATTTGCCTTCAGCCAATCCCTTCCTTTTATCACTGTCTAAAGGAGTAATTTGTTTTTCTGCTTATCCAAATCTTCTTTGGCCACTGCAGGCACTTAATTAATTTCATTCTTATGTTGTACTAAAATTGCACAATTCTTTTTTATTCATGTAGTCTGTTGATTTTTTCTGCTTTCTACATTACATTTTACTTGAGTCTGGGCCATCTCTCTATTAAGAATAGGGGTATTTCAGCCCTAGTATCTACTCTGCTCTCCTGCTTCACACTTTTAGTTGCAGCAGCTTCCTCAGTTGTCCTGTATTGTTCAACTTATTCTCCTGTGCAATCAAAACAGGTGGTTTTGGTGGCAGTATTTCTTGGTTTTTTTCATGATTTTCTAAGTTATAGTGCATAAACAAACCTAGGAACAGGGTTCACAATTCAGGATATTGGCCTTCCAAGCAGATTCTTTGTAAGCTGCAGAGACCATCTCCTGCTGTCACCTACTTTCTTTTTGGAAAAAAAAAAAAATTGATATGTAAATTGAAGGATAGATTCTCTTCCAAGATCTTTTTATCTCAATTGTGTCCACTCATTATGTGGAAGATGAGGTGTCTGAATCAAATCTCATTTTATTGTCATGAATAAGCACCACCAGGACTAGGGCAGCCACAGTTTTGAAGTGCAGTGTTGTGCTTAGGCTGCTTTAGATCTTATCCTGTGTCAGTTTCTTCCACTAATTGTAGTTTTTATGGATACTTCTTCATGTAAGAATTAATTTCATAATATTTATCTCTCACTTGAACTGAAGGGTTTTCAGTCTCTGTGTATTTTTAAGAAAATTATTACTCAGGTACTGCTAGTGGATTGTAAAGATTTACAGGAGGAGCAGGTAATATGTACATTCAACATTCAATTAAGTCATCAAGTCATAAATTGGAGGCAGCTTCAAAGTTAGAGCATATTGCTCAGGGTCCTGTCTGATTTTTGCATATCTCCAGTGATGGAGATTCTGTAACCTTGGGGGGGTTTTTTTGCAGAATTACAAGATAAAATTACAATTTCATATCCCATGTGCTACATTTCTGTTTTCTGAGTTTTACATTAGGAGCAGGCCTAAACCAGGTTTAAAACCTCAGGCATGCAATGCTAGTACATTCAGAACAGATTTTAAACAATCTAAGGCTATTATCCATCTTGAAAAATATGGGCCAATACTTTACTTCATATGTATTGAAGTTTCATGTTTTGTATGTTTCATATTTATCATAAACATATTATTCACTCAAGTATAATGAAAGTGCTTCTTATTACAGTGCCAGCTTAAGTCCTGTGTAATAGTGAAGTAAATATGAAATATAATCTGTCTCCATTAAAAGACAGCGAAATATTTGAAGTGAAATCAACACAAGCTTTATAAAATTGCCAAATTAAGATGAAGTACGAGTGTCTACAAGTGAAGAAGGCTTTTCTTAGACTAAAAGAATTAAAGCTAAAACATGATGGACAAAACTAATTTATCCATTCTTAAAACAGAATTACAGTGCTGCAATGTCTTTCAAATATAATGATCTCTTTATATACAGTATTTTGTATAAAGTGTACCATTTCAGACAGGATCTTTCATCAATGAGTCTTTTTAAGTGACTGCCCACTACAAAAAAAGAAAAAGGAAAGCTTTTTTTTACTGTCATTGTAATTACAATGCATTAGTTGGCAGGGGATTCCTGTTGTATGGTAGTTTAATGAAACATTAGACCTCTGTTAAAAATGGCTACTATTTCACTGGTATTTTTTCTTCTTACTTTAAATTAAAAGCAGCAAATTACATAAATTGCAAGGCTAAGCATGCAAGCACGTGCACAATCCCTTTAAAGATGTTAGAGCTAGAAGATCCAAAATGCATCTATGCTTCATTTAATTTTAGGCTTTTTTTTTAGTACAGTTATTTTCATCCATGTTACCATTTTTTGTGAATGTAAACCCTTATTCAGAATAACAATATGAGATATATATTTAAATTTTATGATTAGCTCCCTCATATGAGAAAATTTCAGATTTCAAGACAATTAAAATATTTACCATAAAAGTCAGAGTGTTCTATTTGGTTGTAACTTCATTCTAAGCATTGCAAACAGTATCTGTTTCTTCACCTTCCCACCTTCCTCCCTCCCAACTAGTGAAACAGGAGGTGAAATACAAGGGCAGCTGAGACATTCCAACAAAAATGCTACTGCGCTCCAATTAAAGAGCAACGTAATAATTTGAAATTAACAAGGCAAATAATTGTTTTAGAGTAACAAGGCAAATGGGTAGGAGAATCAACATACCTAGGGAAAGAGCCCTCAAAAACAAAGGGATCCAGGAAGAATGGATGCACGTCAAGAAAGAAATCTTGAAGGCTGTCCTGATGTACTGAAAGATGAGCCAACAGGGAAGACAACCAACCTGGATGGGCAAGGAGCTTTTGAAAGAACTAAGGGGAAAAAAGAGGGTGTATCACCTTTGGAAAGAGGGGAAGGTAACTCAGGAAGTGTTTAAGAATGTTGCTAGGTCGTGTAGGAGAAAAATTAGAGAGGCAAAAGCCCAGTTAGGACTTAAACTGGCCACCTCCGTGAAGGAAAATAAAAATATTTTTTGTAAATACATTAATGGCAAAAAGAGAGGCAAGGACAACCTTCATTCTTTATTGGATCTGGAGGGAAATATAGTAAAGAGGAGGAAAAGGCAGAGGTACTTAATACCTTCTTTGCCTCAATTTTCAACAGTAAGGCAGGTTATCCTCAGGATAACCGGCCTCCTGAACTCTCCTGTAATCCAGGAGGAACCAGTTAGAGATCTGCTGACTTGGATCCTCACAAGTCTATGGGACCAGATGGGATCTATCCTAGGGTGATGAGAGAGCTGACAGATGAGCTCACTAAGCCGCTCTCCATCATCTATCCACAGTCCTGGCACACTGAAAGCTGGCCAATGTGACACCCATCCACAAGAAGGGCTGGAAGGAGGATCCAGGAAATTACAGGCCTGTCAGCCTGACCTTGGTGTCAGGCAAGATTGTGGAACAGATCATCTTGAGTGCAATCACACAGCACCTACAGGACGGCCAAGGCATCAGACCCAGCCAGCACGGATTTGGGAGGGACAGGTCCTGCCTGACCAACCTGATCTCTTTTTATGACCAGGTGACCTGCCTGGTGGATGTGGAGAAGGCTGTGGATGTAGTGTCAAAGGACAAAAGGATAGCCTTTGACACCATCTCCCATAGCAAACTCCTGGAAAATCTGGCAGCCCATGGCTTGGAAGGTACATCCTTCACTAGGTTAAGAACTGGCTGGATGGCCGGACCTAGAGAGTGGTGGTGAATGGTGCCACATCCAGTTGGTGGCCAGTCACTAGTAGTGTCCCCCAGGGATCAGTGTTGGGTCCAGTCCTGTTTAATGTCTTTATTGATGATCTGGATGAGAGGATTGAGTCCACCATTAGCAAGTTTGCAGACAACATCAAGTTGGGAGCAAGTGTTGATCTGCTGGAGGGTAGGAGGGCTCTGCAGAGGGACCTTGACAGGCTGAATAGATGGGCTGAATCCAACAATGTGAGATATAACAAGTCCAAGTGCCAGGTCCTGCACTTTGGCTACAACAACCCCCTGCAGTGCTACAAGCTGGGAACACAGTGGCTGGACAGCACCCAGGCAGAAAGGGACCTGGAGGTACTGGTTGACAGGAAGCTGAACATGAGCCAGCAGTGTGCCCAAGTGACCAAGAAGGCCAGTGGCATCCTGGCCTGTATCAGGGATAGTGTGGCCAGCAGGACCAGGGAAGTCATTCTTCCCCTGGACTCAGCACTGGTGAGGCTGCACCTTGACTTCTGTGTCCAGTTCTGGGCCCCTCAATTTATGAAGGATGTTGAGATGCTCAAACTTGTCCAGAGAAGGGCAACAAGGCTGGTGAGGGGTCTGGAACACAAGCCCTACGAAGAGTGGCTGAGGGAGCTGGAGATGTTTAGCCCAGAGAAGAGGAGGCTCAGGGGAGACCTTGTCGCTCTCTACAACTCCCTGAGAGGAAGTTGTAGCTGGATGGGGGTCAGTCTCTTCTCTCAGGTAACCAGTGACAGAATGGGAGGACACAGCTCTCATTCAAGCTGTGCCAGGGGAAGTTTAGGCTAGACACTAGAAAAAAATTCTTCACAAAAAAAAAGAATGTTATACATACCTTTTATCAAATGTGAGTTATTCTTTTGATGCATATTCAGTATGGATAAACTCCTAAATGTTTTTTTTTAAAAAGTTGTGTGATGATGCTCCATTCACAAATTTAAAATCAGAAAATCTGACAATAACATGAGTTATTGCATGAGTGATATTATTAAAGCTGTTCATTTTGTTTGATTTAAAGTGAAAGTGAGTTTTAAGATTTATATTATGTAATGTCACTTACTTCCTATTATGGAAGATCTCATTCTCAATCTTCTAACTTCCAAGCAAGAGAGTCCATCATTTTTTGTGAGAGCTGATTTAAGAACAAATAAAACCTAGGCTTCTCTGATCTCTGTCACTCATGTGGTCTCATTCGTTCTGTATTTTCTTATGACTGCACAGTTTTTGGCCCTAAAATAGAATTCTGTTTATTTCCAATACTGCATAGTGTCTTCACAAGTAGCAGTGAAAGGAAATAGGACTTGTAATGAGTCATCACAAATAAGTGCAAACAAGCAGTTTTGTTTTATTTGCTATGTATTATGCACTGAAGGCTTAACATGGATTTGGAGAACCATCTACATGTATTGTAAAATTAAAGAAGTGCTGCATTTTAGACAGTGATAATGAAAGATTTCGTAATCCATTTTGCTATTCTTGTTCAGTTGTCTCCAGTGTTATAAGAAATACTGTGTAGTCCTTAGCAATAGCTTTTAACGTAGGTTGTTCCCTAGAAATGGAGTATATCCATCAGGTGTTATTAATGGCTAGGCTAGGCTAGACATCATATCATTTACTTTTCCACCCCTTAGATGTTCTTCAATTCCTAACCAGATGTTTAGGAATTCTCCATATATCATATGGATATTCCGGTCTGCAGACTTCCTTCTGGATATGCCATTCAGGTTGGGAGGCACTGACAGACTCATTAAGTTTCAGGAATCCCCTGGAGCCATAACATACCAGAAGCCACCACATACTTTGAAGATTCACAAGAGGCTGCTCTGTCTTTCAGTGAGTGCTTTGACATTTGCCTGTCTTGCTGATTCCACACTGAACACAGTTTTTTGGATTCAAGAACTTGAGCCACTACATAGTATTTTCAAGGAATTATTCTCATTTAAGCATAAATTTACAAAAGTATATCTCTAACGGATTCATAGTGGCTGTGGCTCTGGAGCTTTCAGGTGTTGACAAATATATTGACAAGATGTCTTCCCACAAAAAAAAGCGCATTAGAGGCATACAGTGATAAAACTTCAACTCTTTTGAAATGGAACATAGAAAGAATTAACAAACATTGCCTCAAAAAAACCTGTACATGAAATTGTTCACACAATGCAGAAGACTAATGCTTTCTTCCTCACATCTTTCGAAAGCACGGTATCTTTGAGCTAAGTAAATGATTAAGTGAAATAAGAAGTTTATCTCCCTATTCTATTCTGCATAAGTTCTTATTACTGTTATGCAGTTCTGCATTCAGCATTGTAACTCTCATATGTCATATGCAGCTTCTTTTCTCTCAGTCTCTGAGGAGAAATATGTGAGCAGTGTAATGCTTCCCTTGGAAGTTTTCTTTGAGATGGAGAGTCGGTTGCACATATGCACTGCTGTATTTTTATGCCGGAGAAGGTATGATCAAAGAAATATGCCCTTCGCTTCAAGCAGAGAATTATAATGTTTGTGACAATCCATATTTCATCAAAACTGTAAATTTAATTTAGTGAAGAAATAGAACTTTGTTTAAAAAATAAAGATAAAGCTTTCATAAAAGTGAAAGCAGAGCAAAATTTTTCTTCTATGAACAAAAATAGAAGTAGTAAATGCTTAAGCAGGAATGTTGTTTAAATAAATTTTCCCCACAGAACCCTTGCTATCTAAAAATCTTAGGACAGTTCAATCAGTGAAGTTTATGCCCAGTAAAATAAAACATTCTAAAATATAATAGGAACAAATTGGGCTCATATATTTTCATGCTGAAAAATATCAAAATTAAACAAATTAAAGGAAGAGCATGAATAGATGAAGGCAGAATCCTGCTTTGCTTTTCATATACTTTGAAAAAGATCATAATCTATCATTACTACTACACAGTAGTAGATTACAATGTAGTAAACTAGTAATCTAATAGATTACAATCAATTTAGTTTATTCTAAACTAAATATTTAGTTTCTAAAATAGTTATGAGCATTGTGTATTGTGAAATAAACATACAACTTTAAACAGGGTTTAGATACCACACTCTTCCCAGTCAGAACAAGCTGGATATTTCTTTATGCAAATGTATGCAATGTATGTAAAAAATAGTGTGACCTGGAGGTCAGTGACTTTGAGCTCCAGTGGACTGAAAGAGAAACACATCCTAAAATTGAAGATCCTTTGGTGGAGGTCTCTTCCTTCAGCTCCTGCCTGGTTGAATGTGAAATTGTGAGTACTTCAACTGACCTCAACTGCCACAACATTACATAAATGAGTACTACTCAAAGGACTATGCAAACCCCCTCGCCCTATATTTTAATGCATTTTTCGCTTAGACTTGTTTTATTCAACACTTACGCCCCTCAACCGTTCCTTTTATTGCTCTAGTGTACAGGTCCTATTCCTTTCATGTGACCTAAGTTAAGCTTAAAAAGGGGGAAAAATGGGATTTTGTGTGTCTCTTATTACATATAATTTACCACTTTTCTCATAGTGGACTTATTTTCCCTCATAACATAGAGTACACACTGCAACAACAAAAAAACCCAGCAAAACAACAAACCAACAAAATGAATTGATATACCTTATACATGGAAATATTAAACATTACAGGAGATGGTTTAGAAAGAAAAGAGCACTATTTCTTTTCTGAAGTATCTTGGTGCACATAAGAATTACTTTAAGTGTCTGAGGTTACTTTAAGAACATTTGGTTTTTTGACATTATCGGGGATGCTGAGAACAGCCTCAAAGTGAAGAAGAATCTACCTTTAACAGAGAAAACCACCTCTTCAAATAAAGCCAATAAAAGCACAATAAAAACACCCAGCTTTACTGTTTGAATAATATAGTGAAATGTAGATTGTCAAAGGAACTATAGATAAACCTAGTTTGTTTTGATGAGTCTTTAATGATGTCCATCTGATCAGATATTATGTAAAAAAAAAAAAAACATTGACTAGATCTTGTAAAAGACAAAAAAATGAAAGCAAGAAACACCCACCAGGTATAAGTAGTAACTTCAAACCAATAACAATGTTAACAAAATATTCCAGGATATGCTTAATCTATGTATTTATATATATTTTATTAATGATCTTGAAAAGACAGTCAGTGGCACCTAGGTAAGAGAATTAGTCAGAAGACTTCACAAAACTAAAAAGAGCCATATGACCAGCAAAATAAAATGCTTATGAATTAATATATAGAGTGGGAAAATTTCAAATAGAAAGATGAATATTTATTTTCATGTTTTAAATTACCAGCATCATGCCTGTAGAAAGCTCAGAAGATATGCTTGGTAATAGTGATGCCTAAAATGAGAGAAAAACTTTCCTGACAAGGATAAAG
>WEIV01024896.1:7042-19772 GCA_013390005.1 Calyptomena viridis
TTTGTTTCACAGTGTCTCTTGCTTTCCTAGATTTAGATGTGGCACATACTTTAGTGGTGGACTTGACAGTCCTGGGTTAGCATTTGGACTCAATGATCTTAAAGGTCTTTCCTAAGCTAAATGATTCTGTGATTCCATGGGGAATTTTAAGCCTTTCAACTATCAAGTTTACCGACTCTTTTCTGTAAGGTAGGAAGCTGAAGCCAAAGTATCACATATTTATGAATACACCAACAGAAATACCACTTAGGCCTGAAGTCACTGACCACTAGAAGCACTTAGAGCCCCAGGGAAGCTGAGTGGCAGTGGATAAATGGGGACAGATCCTCAGCTGGTGCAGACTGTCATAGTGACATTCATTTGTTTTCTTGACATGTAGGCAGGAGTGTACTATGCTTTAAGAATCCTTGATCAAGGTAATTTCTCACTCTACTTTCTCCCATCTCTTCACAACCTCATGCAAGATATTGCTTTCATTGTCATCACTGCCAGAATTCACATGTTTGTTCATAGTTGCTACACAGAATAGTTTATTCTTAGTTTTACAAGAAGGCGAAGAGAATGGAGTCCCTTTCTTAAGCACGGTGCAGGAAACACACTGCAAAGCAACACAAGAAGCTTAAGCAAAACTATGCATCTTTATACCATGCTACCTCTCTCATCCTCCCAGCACTCCTTTTCCCCTGAACTCATTTTAAACTTCAAATAGGTTCTTTGGGCTTTTTGCTCAGGCTGTATGCGGTTACAAGGAGGAGAAGGAAAAAAATCAAAAATACCACAATCAACCAGAAGCTTTGAAGAGCATCTTCAAATGCTCTTATAGAAAGATAAAGATTTTATTAATGAAAATGAAAGTGTTTTACCAACCTTAACTACAGTGTCACGATTAATAAGTACCACTCAACAAGGGGGTGACTAACCCTCCTCCTGGGTGCTCATAAAAAGCTTGTAAGGACTGGTGTAGGTGGTATAAAAATCTCAAGACAGCACACGTTTAGGAGAGAGTCCTTGGCAAGTCAGAGGAATGCCAATTCAGCTCAGTACCAAAAGAAAATTACGAAATTTTTTACTTGAAATCAACAGTACATAACATTTTACTCAGTCTGAGACATTTTCCTAGATGAGGAAACACGGAAAGATCCTATACTCAGATAATGCACTGCAGTGTATCTGCCTATGAACACCATGACCTCAGTTCTAGAGACCATTCTGCTGTATGGTTAAGACCATTTTAAGAATTCAGAAATGCCATTTTGAGTTACCCTTTGATAAAAAATTGTACAAGATATCCCTGAAGGTATATTCTCCTATATACCATGTATCAGCTTTATACAGCCTTAGGCCAATCAATTCATACAACCCTTACTATAATTCCCTGCCGTTCTGAGCATTTCAGACAGAACTTAGGTGAACACATTTCAAAGCAGGAATTAAATAGGGACTTTAGCAATGCAGCTGATTTACAAGCTGCTTGTGAAAAGAGCAGCCTGAAAGGACAGATCATGGCAGCTTTCATGCCACCAGTTCTCAGCAGCAAAGCCAGAAGCATTTACTTGGCATGTTTTGGTCATGCCATACGTTTAGTCTGACCAGCATTACTCTTCCCTTGTGATGCCTCTGTGCAGAATTGCTCCCAGTATCAGCTTCCCAGGATAAATTTCAAGTGTCAGTGCAAGAGATGAAGTGCACGATATGTTTTTCCTCATGCTGTGAGCCTTGGGAACTTAGGGTTGGTCATCTCATTATTTAGACTAATGCCTCAGGAGGATTTAATGTTTTACTTTGGGTTAATCACATTAGCAATAATATAATGCATCTACAATGGCCTGGGCTTCTTTCCAAAGCTCTGCTGTTTATGTCCAAGGAAAATAAAGGAACAGACACCTACAGTGATTCAGAGAACAAACATTTTACTGCTCTAAGAATCATTGACATAATTCACTGGAGGGAACTGTTATTTTTCTGAGCTAGGAATTAACCAGCCTCATCTGTAGGAAATTGTCAAAATACATCTGAGTGCAGTTTCTTTTCCTCATACAGATCTTTTGTAAAATCAGTTCTCATCTTTCCTGGCTGGCAAAGCTTATTAGTAGTCTAAGTAAGATGCCAACAAAATGGCCTGATTCCTGATTTTTTTTTTTTTTGAAAGCTGTATTCATCTCCACAGAGTTCATAAAAGTAGCAATTAGAATATTTGCTACGTGAAAAAATGATTTTATAATACAGTGGTGTTTCTGTCTTTTTGCATTAAGTGAAAATGCATTTTTAATAACGCTCCAGGCAGTTTTTTATTAATATATTTTCAATATTGTTTACAGAGCATTTGATCTGTAGACTTCCTTGTAGCGTGGGGAGAGGCAGGGTAATAATAATGAAATTCTTGAAGTGCATAGATCAATATTGTGTTTTGTGTACTGCCTCTTACTGAAAGGATGATACACACATGCATTTGTGTGTCTATACCTCTCCATTTGCAACATCTTAAGTTAAAGCTGAAAAAAGCACCTGCCATCACCAGTAGCTCCTTAAAACACATAGGCTGGTATCAGTCCCAGTAGGTGCTATTGAAAATAGCAATATAATATTGAAATATATTCAATATAATAATAATAATATTGAAAATACATTAATAATAATAATATTGAAAACACAGGATCATTGACTTAAAGTAAGGGAAATCAAAACATACACACACTCTTTTTTTTTTTCTTTTGTTCCTCCAAAATACTTAGAGAGTGAAGATTTTGAATGGGAGGCATCACAGTCTCTTCATGACAACCTCAATACNATACGTTTAGTCTGACCAGCATTTCTCTTCCCTTGTGATGTCTCTGTGCAGAATTGCTCCCAGTATCAGCTTCCCAGGATAAATTTCAAGTGTCAGTGCAAGAGATGAAGTGCACGATATGTTTTTCCTCATGCTGTGAGCCTTGGGAACTTAGGGTTGGTCATCTCATTATTTAGACTAATGCCTCAGGAGGATTTAATGTTTTACTTTGGGTTAATCACATTAGCAATAATATAATGCATCTACAATGGCCTGGGCTTCTTTCCAAAGCTCTGCTGTTTATGTCCAAGGAAAATAAAGGAACAGACACCTACAGTGATTCAGAGAACAAACATTTTACTGCTCTAAGAATCATTGACATAATTCACTGGAGGGAACTGTTATTTTTCTGAGCTAGGAATTAACCAGCCTCATCTGTAGGAAATTGTCAAAATACATCTGAGTGCAGTTTCTTTTCCTCATACAGATCTTTTGTAAAATCAGTTCTCATCTTTCCTGGCTGGCAAAGCTTATTAGTAGTCTAAGTAAGATGCCAACAAAATGGCCTGATTCCTGATTTTTTTTTTTTTTGAAAGCTGTATTCATCTCCACAGAGTTCATAAAAGTAGCAATTAGAATATTTGCTACGTGAAAAAATGATTTTATAATACAGTGGTGTTTCTGTCTTTTTGCATTAAGTGAAAATGCATTTTTAATAACGCTCCAGGCAGTTTTTTATTAATATATTTTCAATATTGTTTACAGAGCATTTGATCTGTAGACTTCCTTGTAGCGTGGGGAGAGGCAGGGTAATAATAATGAAATTCTTGAAGTGCATAGATCAATATTGTGTTTTGTGTACTGCCTCTTACTGAAAGGATGATACACACATGCATTTGTGTGTCTATACCTCTCCATTTGCAACATCTTAAGTTAAAGCTGAAAAAAGCACCTGCCATCACCAGTAGCTCCTTAAAACACATAGGCTGGTATCAGTCCCAGTAGGTGCTATTGAAAATAGCAATATAATATTGAAATATATTCAATATAATAATAATAATATTGAAAATACATTAATAATAATAATATTGAAAATACAGGATCATTGACTTAAAGTAAGGGAAATCAAAACATACACACACTCTTTTTTTTTTTTTCCTTTTGTTCCTCCAAAATACTTACAGAATAAAGATTTTGAATGGGAGGCATCACAGTCTCTTCATGACAACCTCAATATGCTGTTGTGATTCAGTATTTCAAAAGCTCAGCTTTGTTGGGATTAACCAGGTTGGCACTCAAAACATATAACACCATTGCTTCCAAAAAGGACACCTAACCCACCCTTTCTCCTAAATCAGTGCTGCATCAATGCTACAATATGATATCAAGGGATCCTCTTATTCTGAGCTCCAGTTCTCATCTGAGAATAAAAGTCAAGTTAAAACTACATAGAAAAATGCAGCCTTACTGAGAAAGTGGTAATTGCACTGTATATCCCAGCTACTACCATGCACACTCTCCATGTTTGAACTTTTCCTGCAGTTCTATAAAATTATTCAAGTCACGTCATTTTTCATGTGTTGTTATTTCTCAGTTTCTCTAATTGAAGAGAAGCATTCCTGAGTGATGTGACCCTTGTAACAAGACTTTTTTCCAGAGGTCTCTGCATCTCAGATGAGTCTGAAGTGCATTTTTTCCAATTTAAAACAAACCAAATTTTTAATAATTTTGTAACATTTTAGCATCAAGTAATCTACTGTTAGCATCAGAGTTCCATTTTAGAAGTTTTCTGGTAGTTATCGTGAATTTTAGATTTACTGAGGGTTTGGGGTTGGGGATTTTTTCCGTAGCTGAGATTAAAAATAAAAATTCAAGAGGATTACAGTCCTTTTAAGCTTTCCCATCCTTTGACCATAAATCTGTGTCTGACTGCCTACAAGTATTCACCTACCTGTTCAATAAGTAGAGTGTAACTGCAAAGGGCAGTGACTATTAACTGACTATGGCCGTGCAATTATTACCCTGTTTGGGATTCTCTGCTCTTCTTGCACTTCTAAACAAGGGGGAGATTATAGACAAAATTTAAGTGCTTGAAAAGCAAGCAGTAAAGTGCTTACCTTGTCCTATAGATCTCAGTTTTCACATAAATGAACTGCATAAAACTATTCATTTCTTTCACTGAGAAAATAGCAAATGACAGCAATACCAGTAAGTGCCAATCTCCAGGCAGTCTGTTAATGAAAACTATGCTGGATGACTGATGTCAGTGCTATCATAAGTGGAAAGTTAAAAGGACCACCACATCCCTGTATAACTCAGAAATGCTGAGAGGTGGCAAAAATATTAAGGAGAGACTGTGGAAACACGAGGTGCCAGTGTCACAGGTGCTCCCTTTGAAGTCAAAGCCACCAGTGATGCTGCTGGACTGAGAGCCCTGGGGAAACCTGCCCCACGTGCTGCAGTTCAGAGTCTGCTCCAAAAACAGAGGGGGCGTTTTAGAAGAAGAACAGATGAAAAACCTGCTCTTTTGGGGAAGGCAGAATGGAATGGCTCAGATACATACACATGACATACAGAGCAGTCCCTGGTGAGGAGTGGGGAACAGAACAAAACTTTGCTGAAGTGTCACAGGGCTCTGAACATTGTCAGATTCCTAGAAAAAAAGATTACATCTGAGATACACGTTTTCCAACTAAGGATATAAAAAAAGGGGGGGAAGTGGTGGAGTTTGCCATGCATTTTAGAACAGAAAGTTTATTAATTGAAATGTGGACTGGTAAAAATACCATTTTATGAAAGGTTTTTCCTCACCCTAAGGCAGGAGTAGAAAAACATGCAAGTGAATTGTTACTCAGCAAAGCAGAACTATAAACACCAAAGTAGAAGGTGATAGGTGATGGATCACCTACCACACTAAAAATGGCTTCCCTACTACACTAAAATGAAAGGCATGGGAACAACATATGACTATAAGAATATATAAATAGGAAAACCAAAAATAAAGGGGAAACCAAAAAAAAAGGCAGCGGGGAAGTAAACTGAAGAAGAGACTCACAGGAGAGACAATAAAAGAAGCAAAATAGTGTTGATCAGCTGATATCCCTAGAGAATAGTAAACATTGCTGCCAAGAATCCATGGGTTTAACCAGCTGTCTATGGACCACATATTGCATATATTTAATTGGATAATTCTTGTGAAATCCAAGAAAAAGTTTCTAGAGAAAGCACAGGAATTAAATTTCTCATGCATTCACTTTGAATCAGAGGCAGGAAGCAACTATGAGTGTGGATCCCTAAAGACTGCACACATGTACATATATAGAGAGGGATGTAAAATGGCCTTGCCTTGCATTTTTCAGAATCAAGGTCTGAAGTGGGAAGCCCATGCAGCCCCCACTGCCTGCACAGGGAAGAGTCCTGACCTGACCTGCAGCCATGTGCTGTGAGTTCAAACTCCTTAGCTCTAAGTATGTAAGTGTGCTGTTGAGGCAGAGTAGGTTTGGCAGAGTCAGTAGCTGCTCTTTTTCCAATTTGACATGGAATTCAACATAATTCATGCAATTACTGTGTCTGTTGACATAAACATACAACTTGTACTTCCCATCCAGCTAGATTTGCTACATCTTTAGTGTAAAAAGCCTGAATGTCATAATAAACAATAACACCTCTTATTCTGTCATAGAAAACGCTACAATAATCTTTCCTTAAACCTGAAAACTAGTCTCAGTTCTGACATTGTCCCCAGAAGTTCATGTTACTTTGATTGCTGCCAAATTTCATGCAGATTTTTTTCCAATTCTATTCACATGCACTTACGTTACTACAAATGATGATTTCTAAAAACTCCACAGAAATTAAATTATGCTTATTTTGGTCAAGTAATGTTCATATTTTTAAGCAAGAAGCCGACTCCTCACTACAGGTATATTCACATAGCACAATGACATTGCTAATCCACTGTGTGTGCCAGAAGCATTTTGGGGAGGTAACTCAGTGCTGCTCAGAACCCCTGTGCTGGAGTGCCATGCTGCCACCACTGTAACACAGCTGGCATTGCACTGTGCCACACATGTGCTTTGCCACCTCAAAGTGACCACACTATTTCAGTGCCCCTGCCCCAACATTGGGATAAAATAATAGTGTTAACAGATTAGAGAACCAGATAGCAGCTATTCACAGGTCTAGTTCATCATTGCAGGTACTATGTGCATAAGTGCATGATGTGGATGTAAATGCAAGTCATCATCTATTTTTAAATTTTAGCATTTTCTTCACACAGCTCCACAGCCGTAGGGAAGTGATTGGAAAAATTTTATGCAGTGACATTACCCACAATTTTACAATCTTTTTGATAACTAAGGTCACACTTGGAAACTGTAACTTATGGGCCTTTTATAGAGCACTAAGGTTCTTTCTTCAACTTTATCTTCTACGTGCATTTATACATTATCTCAATGAGTCACAGAGCTCCTGTACTGGGATGGTTCACACAGGTATATTCATTTAACTGTCAGTTCTGCAACCAAGTAAGTTCCTCATATATTCACCAAAAGTGGTGCGTAGATCCTGACCATAGGACTAGTATTTAGCCTTTCTAAAAAGATTATCTTATCAGTTTTATGAAACTCCAAGTTCAAAAGTCAAACTACATCACATTTATCTCTTACATGATTCTACAGGTTCAAAACCATACTTTTTGTTCCACTTCAGTTCGTTGTGTATAGAAAGCATTAGCCACATGACAAACAGCTTTCATAACCATCTAGGAAGCATCATTTACCTGATAATTTATTTTAATCCTCCTCAGCATGAAATTAAACTGATTTGTTCCTTCTGCTGTGAGACGCAAGTGATTATTCTTGCCTTAAACTTGAACTAAAGTGTTTTCATCTATTAACAAAATCAGCTTGAGCTGAACTTTGAAGATCTATACTCATACCATAGTTCTCCACGAGGTTTATGTCAATCAAATATTGTGCTATAACAAAGCAGATGTTTCTGACAGCATCAGTCCACAGTAAAAGAAGCATGTAGCAGTAATATAGCAATCTAGAAGCAAAAGTAGATTTTAGGTATCAGTTTGTTAGGAATACACATCACACTTACTGCCACATCAACAAGAATAATGTCCTAAGAAATCATTATTTATCCTGAAGGTTTTTTAATTTCAATTGCAATGATTTATTAGAGATCATGAAACAATCTTTTTTTGGATTTTGCTCGTGTTTCTAGTCTTTACAGTTAATAATTCTGCACTGAATGCAATATGCTGATGATGGATAGCTACAAGCTCCAGATTTATTCATGCAAAAATATTCAAGAATCCTGTTGCAAATGCTGTTTAATGGCCATCTTTGGAAATTGGGTTATAAATCACTTATTCAAAAAACCCTTCTTGGAATGCATCGTTTTTGAGATGTAAGCTGAGGCTTAAAGGCTGGTTTAGTTACAATGAGACAGCCAGTGGAAGGCTGAGATGATTGCACTGATAAGGTGAATTCTTCCAGTAAAACCTTTGACAAGTAAAGAAGCCAATATTGTTATTAATTATTTTACAGCAGCACTCAGAGCTGTAAACAAAATCTTAGCTCTGCTAAACTTCATTTTGTACAAACAAAATGAAGGATGTGTACTTACAAGCTGAATACACAAAAACACATGAGCAATAGGGTGAAGGAAGTATTGTTATCTCTATTTCATATTATGAGGCCAGAAATGGAAATAGGTGCCACACTTTTCACCTTTTGAATCACCTTTGTTTTCCCACTGATCTAAGAAGATAAATAGAGATGGCTAATTCTGATCCTTATGAGACAGGTCTGTGATATCATGTGTCATGAGGTACACATTTACCATCACACACTTAGGTCAGGGAAGATGGAGGAGACATTTCTCTTGTAAACTTTCCCAAGCCTGATGGTGTTTTTTTTCATTAAATCATGAGCTGCATTAAATAATACACCTATAAATAATTGTTTCTAGGTGCTTCACTGGTGCTTGCTGTTGAAAACTGTTTGGTACAACAGAAGAGCATCAGTGGACGGTGGATAGTGCCACCACTTGTGGCACCACACAGGCCAGTATTTTAGGCACTTCTGAGAGGTGTGGTGTGCAATCACCTCAGTTTGAGGTGACATGAAATCAGGCTTCCCTGTTCTTTGCAGGACACTTGAATTGACCAGTCATTAAGTAAAAAGGGGATGGAATCTATTACAGGCTCTCAGAACATGTTTTCAAATAAAAGTAGTCCTGTCTGCCTCACCTGGAGCACAACTAACCACGTGAGTACATGGTAGGTGCAAACCAGACTAGGAAGGACTGCAAGCAAGATTCCATTTGCATGAACCAGGCGCTGCTCTGCAAATACAGAAGGCCTTTACAGGCCCACAAGGCAACTTCAGTAATTAGGACCCAGATTTCAGAGAAACATCTGTATTTACACATTTCTTGGCCCCCATAGTGAGGGAGGGCTGAGAATCACACTCATAAGTATAGACACCAAAATTTCTGCTCTGCATGCCTGGGTCTTCACACATCAGCACGGCCTAATGTTTTTCTGTGATGTCACTGTAGAAAGCAGAGACTTTATCCTATAGCGTTGACTTTGTGGTGATTTCGGAGGGAACTTAAAGTTTGCAATACCTGAATCATGATTTACTACTCAGTATTCATATGGATTGGGTGTGTATTTCTTATTACTGGTTCCCCTGACAATCTGGGATTTATCTTTCGATCCATTTTCATTTCAAAGCACATAAGCAAAGATGTTATCGACTGCTTTGTATTCAGTGACAAATTCCTCCTCTTATTAACCAGTACGTTCTGGCTCTTGCTAAAGAGATGATGCACTTGATAGCACACGGGGATTTAAACACTGTCCCTGCAAAGGGTACTCGTGAAGATTAATGCACAGTTCCCAGCAACATTTTGGCCTAATTGCTACAGACTGGCTGAAGTCACAAGCTTCCCCTCCAGATTTTGAGTATAGCAACTTGAAACGTTCTCTGGATCCAGGGATCCAGCTCTTTTTAAAAATGAAGAAAACTAAACCAACACACTACACACTCTACCCCAGTTCCCCAAAATAAAGACAATACAGTGAAGCTTTCAGGATATTGCTTTCCTTCATATCTAGGGCATTTCAACCCAAGACATCACTAAAGCCTGTCTAAATACATAGAGTAAATTTCACTGCAGTATAGAACTGATTAAATAGTCTTTGCATTTGTCCCCGTGGGAAAAAAAGTCATCCTAATATTTAAAGTATAGAATAAAAAGACATGAAAATAAAAAAGCAGAAATAAAAGCATACAATATTTAGATGTTACAAACAAGGAACAGAGAGCAAACAGGGTAAGTGGGACAGAAAGATGGAAAAAGGAGACTGCAAGAAGTAAAACAAGATAACGAGAGGAAAGAGACAAAAGTTGATAGCAAAGAAAGGAGAAAAAATACTAATAAAATATTTTCCCAAGTATCTATTAGAGTTTCTCATAGGAGTGGAAACCTGAGAATGCTAAAAGGGGAAAGAAGTTTGTACAACAACAACAGGATATTTCTTGAGGCCTTTGTAGTAATTCATACAAATTTTAAGTTTGCAAGTTCTACTGGCAATACCATCAGATCTAACAGGTCTTTTGAAGAAGTTAAGGATGTAAACTTCAAGTGCATAGCTGTGATTAATTTCAGTTATCTTAACTGTCTCCTAAAATTTGTTAAGCTTTGTTTTTTCAATATCAAAAAATTTAAAAATAGCATTCTAGTTCATCATCTAGTCAAGTATATCAGAGTTAATTATAGAAGACCATGATTTTCAATGCTAGGTGCCTAATGTTAGGCTCCCAAGCCTATGTTTGGATATGAAATAATGAGCCTCAATGTCAGACCTCGCTGGTCTGAGTCTGCTTAGTTGATACTTTATAAAATTCCTGATGTTGAAATTATTACTAAAATGTATTGCTATTTTAATGCATTAAAAATATCCCATACAATGCAAAGAATGGTTTGGTTCTTTTCTCAAGCAACTTTAAATCAATTGGTAAGATTGTGCTATCCACTCTAATTCCCAGTAGTGAGATAGTATTACATGAGAAAAACAGCCATCACATCTGACCTGATGTTTTAAATGAGAATGGAAACCAGACCAAAGAAAAGTGTCAATTCTAGCTCTGTGACATTCATGTGGGATACAAGCCTTCTTTTCTTTTTCATACATGAAAAATCTGAAACTGAAGTTTGATTTTCTTGGATAGTTATTGGGGTTTTTTTGCTTTAAATGTAACACTCTTGATAAGATTTTATGTGAGTTTCGTATGTGCCAGATTTTAATTATTTGTTGTCTGCAACATAAAGAAAGCAAAACAGCAAGCTAACCATAGCTATAAGGATGAGAAATTATATATGCAGAGAAGTTTAAGCATATCACAATTTCTGCAAAACTCAGAAAAAACCCTCAGCATTTGCAATGCCAGTTGATTCCTGTCGTCAGTGTGATTAGCTACCAGTTATATCACTGTTACTGAAACAATATCCCAGCCAGAAACCCTGGTTCCTATTGGCTCCATTGCCTACCCTTTTTCCATTTGCTGTTACGGTCCTTTTTAGTTCTGGGTCAAACATTTTCTGTTGTCTTAGCTCATTCTGTAATAACACATCACAACTCCAGCACACACAATCAGCCAGAAGTGGCAGTTTCTCAGCTCCAGTAAGTTCAGAAGTGCATGAAGGCTACGGAACTTCTGTCCCAGAACTGACCTGCTTTGAGGTCAAGTTGAGCTCGTTAAGGAGAAGGGAGTTTTGGGAAGTCTGTGTTGTAGGCTTGCCTTTCAGCTGCACTTATGAGTAAATGTTTTGAATTTTTTTATTTCTAGAACTGTGCAGACCCTTAACTAATGCACTGCTGGTGGTTTCCATACTGGCCCAGTATCTTTGCTGATGAATGTATTCAGCACATCAGCACGGCCTAATAAACAAGGCAGGTGACTGTGCTCAGGAGAGTGAGATTATCTGTCTGTTTCTGACCCATTTTATGAGTTTGGGACCATGGCACCTGCATTTGTGCCATTGCTTCAGCCTTCATACCCTGCTGTACTTACACTGTGCAGGGCAGGGCTGTCCCACACTGCTCAGTTTTACAGTGCCATGCACAGATTAGGCCCTGAATGCTTCTACACATGGCAGCAATAAACCCACTGTCAGACAGATGGTTAAACCTCTGTGTAATGATTCTTTTCCTTTTCACATGTAAATGTTCCCATTGTAATGAAATGGAAATACCTGGCTTGCTTTACTCCAAACTAATGAATAGGGTTAGTGCCATCAGAAGCTTTTTTTTTTGCAATTTAAAGACCAAGAAGACAATAAAAGAAAGAGAATCAGCTATTCATTCTGTCTCCTTGTTGAGTCAGCACCAGNTTCCATCTCCTTGTTGAGTCAGCACCAGGATGGTTATTTCTAATAAAAAGGTAGAAATATTTATGCCCGAAGAACTAAGATTTGTTGAAGCTCAGGAACTATGATAGAAGAAAATGCCTTTTCTTTCCCTTCCATTCAGTATTTACATATAAAAAGCATCTACTTTGCATATAGTACCTGTCATTGTCTCCAACTCAATAAGAGTGTATGCATAATATTTACAGGAAAGAATGCTGAGGTATGGGTATGTAATTGCTAATATTAAATACAATTTTAAAATCTATCTTGATGTGTTATTACCAAAAGCAAAATTATACTCAAGAAAGAAGGTTGTCTGAAAACCAGTAAAGTGTCCTTAAATTAAGATCTAGTGACAGAGTATATTTTCTTTGCATCAGTAAATTCTACTCTAGCTTGGTGGACCTGCTGCTTTGTGGGAGCTTGTGAGGCATATGGGGAACTGTTGGCCACCTTAGCTCTGGGTTTCACATTCAGGTGATAAAAAGGTGCATTTTTCATCCTTCCTCACTACTCCCTATATTTTCTTTA
>WEIV01024896.1:20760-41559 GCA_013390005.1 Calyptomena viridis
AGGCATGTGGGGAACTGTTGGCCACCTTAGCTCTGGGTTTCACATTCAGGTGATAAAAAGGTGCATCTTTCATCATTCCTCACTACTCCCTATGTTTTCTTTATGCCAACATCAGCACAAGCCTCTGATTCAACTCTTAACGTTTCTCAGTTGCATTTCCCCTCAGCTCTCAGTATCAGCCATACTCAAAATATGTCAATTCTTCCACCACATCCCTTTTAGCAGCCAATTTTTTCCTATCCATGTTAGTAAAATGCTACCCAGGTTATCATCATCTTGCGC
The DNA here is from genome assembly GCA_013390005.1 of Calyptomena viridis. Lineage (NCBI taxonomy): Eukaryota > Metazoa > Chordata > Aves > Passeriformes > Eurylaimidae > Calyptomena > Calyptomena viridis. Next base: position 21,043 of record WEIV01024896.1, read on the forward strand.
ATCACCCACTGCAATCTCCTCTCCCTTCTGGTCTCCTTCCCTGTACTTGGTATGCCCAGGAAACTGCTCTCTAAATTCTATCCAAGCAATTCATAAAACAGCACAGTCAAGAAACCCCGGAGTCCTGTAATCCCATCCTCCACATTCCTCTCTAATTCTAGTTCCTCAGCACTGCTCTTCTGCCAGCAACTAAGGATTTCTTAGCACAGGTTAACAGCTTGATTGTCTCTCTCCCCAGATATGGATCAGAGCCAGGGTAAAGATCTAATCTCATGTGTTAGGAGTGGCAGTTAAAAAGAATCTCAAGTTTCCTAAAAACTGAAGAACTTCCTTGATTAAAAAAGTGATTTAATGTTTTGCCAGCTCTTCTCCTCACTTCTCACTTAATAGGATATGAGTGACACAAGAGAAACATTAAAGCTTAAAGCTCTTTAATATACATCAGATCATTACATATGTCTTCAAGTTAGTTTTTTGGGTTTGGTTTTTTTTANTGGAACCCAATGATGATACAAATGTAGAAAACAAGTTAGGGAAGACATAAGATATTTTATTCACTTGAAATTCATTAGAGATATCTTCAGGCAGAATTTTAATATATCTTATGTACTGAGTATTGTTAACATTTACACATTTGCACATATTTGAAAGTGTGTAGGGTGGGTCTCAACTTTCACTGAAATGGAATGGAATTCAGGTGCCTAAGTGTCCTAATGTTTCTTTGAAAAGAAGGAAAAACCATATTATTCATACTGACCACATCCGTAGTTTTACAACCCAGTCACTACTAAAAAGGCTGAAACAACACTTCATTGCACCATGCCAAGATACTGATTTATTCTGATTCTAAGGGGACTCATGACTAAATTTACTTTCCTAAGCATCTTGGTAGGAATTCTGCAAGGCTTCTGTCCAAATTCTGAACAAAGGGAGGACACAGAACCATAGTCTATTCTTGATTGGAGTTTAGAAATATATAATTTCAGAAATTTTCTACTCTGCAACACTCATGAATTATCAAAGATCAGGGAATGCAGAATGCAGCATCAAATTGGCTGAATGCATGTTTTGTGAAAACCTAATTTCTTCAGAAGCCAAGAGGCATCTGATTTTCTCATTCCTTTATTAAAAATGAAAATAGTAATGTTTATTCATAACAATATCACATCCAGCATCCCAACTCTGCCCTGTGAATTAACACCTATCTCTGTTGACAAAACTCAGCAATACAACACAGAAGGTGTAAATAAATATAACACCTTTCATGCCCTATCATGTCCCATTCAGCATTCCTTACAGTAGTAAATTATACCTTTGCAGATAGCTTTGCTGCTCTGATTATTCTTTTCCCTCCATGTGGTATTCTATTTTCATTTGTCTGAATTTTGTGGTATTTTACATCTCAATCTTTTAGTAATTCAGACCTTTGCTGCATGTCCTATAACGCTCTCTGGTTTAACTCAGTACCCATCATAGTTATTCAACTCAAGTCAGGTTACTTCTTCTAATTCTCTCTTTCATCTCATCTCATTCCTCTTCTTCCCCTTTGTTGTCTTTTTTCTTTCCCTTTAGTTCTAACATGAGGTTTTCAGTTTGTTTACTTTTCATTTTGTTCCTATGTTACTGTGTCTGTATCTTCACAGTGAAAGCAATTGATTTTCCTGCATATATCCCTGGATAAATAATGAGTCAAGTGCCAGCAACTCCCACTGCCAGTTAAAGCTCTTGCCCAGATGAACTTTAAACCACATGCCAACTCTCACTGTTGTTAATTGAAGCCTCAGAGGAGATTGTACCAGAAATAAAAACTAAATATCTTCAAGAATAAGATGTTTAAAAGATGGCAAAAATTAATGGAAAATAAGCCTCTCGGTTCCTCCCTGCTCAGCCAGAATGGGAAAGGCAGAGCAGCTGCTCTGAAGATTTGAATTCAGCTCCTTGGTGACCACTCTAACTACCAGGATTCAGGGTACCTCGCTGTAGGAACCTCTCCATCCATATCTGTAACCAGACCTAGATTTTTTAGGGGCAGAATAAGCTTTGAACACCCTCCACCTCAGAGTACTGTGTCAGATGCAATACCAGCTATAGGACTGCACAACCCTTTTCCTTCCCTACCTCTTCATCTTTATATCCCCTTCTTTCCTTGCCTCCCACAAATTCAATTTTTTGTGAAGATATTGGATTGATTTATTTGAGAATTCCATGCCCACAGTTGTTTCTGGACTTCTGGTTGTGCTCTGTTCTGGGCTGCCTGAACCAATAATTTTGGCAGCCAGCTGGCAGCAGATTCCAGTTCAAATGGTAAGACCTGGAACCCAGGGCTCCTTCCCTAGGAAATGTGTAGAGTCTTTTAATGTATAATTAACCATGATCTTGTCCATCAAAAGCATACCAGTTTTTTTGTGATAGTTCTCCTCTGCCTTTCCTTAAATTTATTTAGCATTAGATCATTATCCCAGCACAAGAATAAACAGAAGAAAGAATAGCCTCATATTCATATACACTTATTTACTGATGGATTGTCATAACTTAGTTTTGAAAGAAATTACAGGATACGTACTACAAATAATATATATTATTGTATAGAAAATAATATATAAAAAACAAACAAAAGCAGTTTGCTGCATATCACACACATTCAGAACATAAACACCAAAAAGTAACTCTGAAAAGCACAATGTAGGATACATAATCACTCAGCAGAGTTACAAAGCTGATTTATTTAAAAAAGGCAAAAACTTTTATGACAGTGAGCTTTTTAACTAACTTTCCATAAACAAAGACAGTCAAATAGAATATTTTATTCAGATGGCTTATGTATCTCAAATTCTGCTGTGTTAATCTCAATTGAAACAGTGTGAGAACATATTTTCTACAAGCACTTTGGAAAAAATGCTGTATTATTGATCTCAGGAGAAAACTAAATAGCCTGCAAAACACTTATTGATATTATCTCTGTCAAACTAGTGTTCATAGGTGATTTAACCATCCCTGTACCTTTATAAGTATAGTAAGGAATTTAGTTATACCTTTCCCATTGGTTTCATCTGCCTGCTGGTTGGTGAATTTATTGTAAGTGGCTAATGAATAATTTTCATATGGGCAATTCCCATGTGGAAGATGAGATATAAGAAACATCATCATCCTCACTTCCCAGAGAGAAAACTGTTGTGTGGAAGAGGTAGAGAACTGTCTCCTCTACTTTTACCCCTCTGAACCGTAGGGCAAGTAAAAAGTTACTTTTTAAGATCATAGGATCCAACCTAAGATCCCAGGATCTACAAGAGCCCAAAAGCATTCACACCAACATCTCCCATCACCCCTGCACTGTCCTGTTTGTGCAGGAGCTGCACTGCAATCACCCAGACCCCCATTACTGCAGAAGCTGGTAACACAACTCAGGCTTCACAGACAAAAGGAGGAAGATGCAACACATGTCAAACTAGAAATAAAAGGAGGTCCAGGACAAGACCAGAAAACCCTTGGGGAATTATACTCTTGTGCAGCCTTCTTTGTCCACTGCTTTTTGACAGCAACAATTCATGATCCTGTATGTGGAAGGTTGTTCCCACGGGAGGAACTAGATATACAAAGAGTTTGTTAACCAACACCACCATGGCTTCTGAAAGCAGTAGTGCTTAAATCAAGGACACACAGGTCATTTACAGAGCTCCCTGTGCCTTTAACAAGCCATTCTCTCCATTGCACAAGTAGCCAACTCCACAATGTTTATTTCCAAGCCTGTCCTCCTCTTTCTCACCTCTACCCTGTGCACTTTAGTCCTTCACTCTCTTTTATTGTGTTCTTGTTCTGATCTAATATAGACTTTACCTGCAATCACACTGCCTGCTTAATATATTACTATATTAAAACATGAAAATTAACAGATAAATTGGTTTAAAATTGCACAACAAAAAATATTCCCATTAAAAATAACCTAGCTTGCTGCAAAACACAAACAAGACAGTAACTGAGTATCCTTAGAGAACTGGCCACCCCATCCTTAATTCCATCCTGCCACTAATTTTTTCCTTTCTCAACACTGATACTTCTTCACTAGTACTGATGAGATGCACAGAGTGTAACCAAAGCACCTGTCTTTGTACAGATAACTGTTCCTGATGTATTATTCCCAATTATGGCCATAAGTAAGAGGACAGTCCACCTCTCTACTTGTGCAGAATGCCCCAGAAGGAACTTGCAGAATAGAAAGTGGCCTTTTGAGCCTTGTTGATTCAAGTCATGTTCCTCTCCCCTTGGAAAGAAGTCTAGAAAGGAGTTCCATAATTATTAGAATATCTCAATCCCTTTGGGAATGACATTTGGTTAGACATACACAAATAGCATCTGATCTTGTAGAAGTAAACTGCAGTAATCCCACAACGGCAATTAAATCGAAATATCATTTTATTGATCTCAGAATAGAGTGCTTCTCGGCTGCTTAATAAAATTGAAATCATTAATAAAAGTAAATGAGTGGAGCAATGAAAAATGTGCTATATGAGCCAATTTGCTCCTGAACCGATTCAGAGACGACATTTGTGCGCCAACAAAGCTTTTTAAATGAAAAAAAAAAAGTGCAGTTCATTGTAATTTGGTTTGACATGCATTTTTAATATTGGAACTCTATGTTTTATTTTATAAAAATGCTTTTCACTTCATTTATTTGTTTATTTTGCAGAGCACATCTAACTTGGATAAAAATACAACCAAAGCTGAGAGTGCATGGCTGTTCAGAATATGGTATGGCTTTGACCATAAGTATCCTTTTCTGTTATAAACCATGGATGATACTTGCATTACAAGTGGAACCTTCAAAATACGTAAGAATCAAAAGTTATCACACTTTTAAAACTAAAAGCATAATCTATTTTAATGGGTTTAGCAAGGGGAAGGAATTGTGAAGGTCCAGAGCAACAGAAGGTGTGGAGATGAGCAGTGCAGTGGTAGCACATTCCTGACTGAGGCTACGGGAGTGAGAACGAGAAGCTGAGACCTACAGTAGTATATAGACAATGGGTTTAAATAAATCAGCCTTTTTAAATTCCTGGATAAAGCTAATCCAATTATTATTTAGCTCGGGCGTAGGTTCTGTGTTTGGAGAACCAAGAGGTTGGAGACAGAAACAGCCAAATGGCTGCTGCCTGCCCACATACTCACAAATCAGAGGGCACACAGGAAAAAATAAGACAACACTAGTTTATCCACATTACAGAGAGAGGCACTCGTGAAAAGCTCCCAGGAATTCCCTGAAGCTCATACTTCCTATTTCCTGGATTCCTGAGCCTTTGTGCTTTTATTCACATTCCGACTGAGGCGTGTATGGTAGAGATCTTGAATATGGTGGTTTTATTCCAGAAAGTCTGGTTTCCATGTCTTTTACATTTCAAGGAAATATTAAGTGATAAAAGAACATCCTCCCTAAGCCAACACAGAACATAGTCTGACACTAATGCCTGCACAAAAATGGTAAAAGTTACCGTTCTAATTTATTGTCATTTTAAACTGACTCGCCAAAGGCTTTGCATGGCTGTCAGTGAGATCCCACAGTAACAATCATGCCCTAAGCCTTTAACACAGATATACAGGGAATATAAGAGAAGTCTAATAATTAGCCTGCTAATTTCCATGCATTAGGGCTCAGGAGCTGAACAGGCAAAGCCTTATGAGCAGTATCTCCATTATCCAATAGCACATCTATTGGTTCATCACCCTGCACTGCTAAGCAAAGATCCATGTTTAGGCTGCATATATGTTTTTCTGATACCTGCTGCAGCATGCTAGGAGGAAATATTTCAGCTGATAAAATGAAACTCTTTGAGAATACAGCTTCTATTAGAGAGTTCAAAGTTATCCTTCAAAGAGACTTTTGATAGAAAAAAAAGTATTTTTGGTTAAAAATGAAAGTTTTGCCCAAGCAGGCCAAAAGCCTTTTTAAAGGCCAAAAAGCATTTAACATGGAATTGTTTCCCTAGGATAATTCTTCAAGAATACATAGAAATAGTAGGTGAATGTTGTATGAAAGCGGAAAATATATTTAAAAGTTAATGCTGAGCACCAGCATAACTGGCTTTAACCACTGCTTTTTCAGAAGGAATAGCCTGCAGTTGTGGTATATCCTAGAAACTACAAGTCAGAAAGAACAGGAGAACGGGGCAGGGCGGGGAGGAATTTTCCTCTGAAGGAAAAAAAAATGGAGAAAAATGAAGAGAATAAAAAAAATGTGGAAAGGAGGAACAGGACCAAAGCATGAGTTTAAAAAAAAAAAAGACATGAAAGAGAACAAGGGTAGAGCTAGAAAACAAGGGACAGAGCCAGAAGAGGGAAAGAGAAATCAATATGAAAAAGTCAGACAACAGTACATGTAAAATGAAGTCTGAAGAAGGCATCAGAAGCACTACTTCTAAGAGATAATCTGTATGGTAGAGATCTTGAATATACATGTCTGTTGCTTTATTCTAGAAAGTGTGGTTTCCATGTCTTTAGCATTTCAAGTAAATATTTTAGGTGATTTGAAAAAATAATTTTCTTAAAAAGAAACTTATTCATGTCAATCTCTCTTCCACTCAAGTTGTAATCTTTTTTTAGAATTCAGATATTCAGAAATTATAGCTGTGCCATTATCCTAAAATATATTTTTATTACAAATAATACTTCTACATTTTACTAATCCTGAAAATATATGCCCATATTCCTGCATGGAATGATGGTTCAACCCACTAATGCTGTGACTCACAGCCCTAAGCATCTCTTCGGTGTGACTATTTCTGAAAGACATTCTTTTCAGAGAGAGAGAAATTATCCACTCAAATTTCTTTTGCCTTTCCCTACCTAATGTTACAAAGATATCTTGATAAATTTAGAAGCAAAAATTGTCATGTAGCACTGTATTTATTCCCAGTACAGCATTGCAGATGATAATGTTTTCAAAGACAAGATACAGCAAACTAATAATGTCTCTGGTTATACACATCAAAAGCATACAAGACTGACATTTCTAGAGTTTGACATTTGCTCTTAGGCACTGACACAAACCGACCCACTCTTCTGGCAATAACATTTCTTATGCCTACTTATTTCACAAGAGGAAAGCAAGAGGGAGGAAATACCACTAAGGAAATCAAAAAGTTGTGCTGTTACCTGCTGTCCCTATGAATGATTTCCAATTAGTTCAGTGGTCTTAGGCAATGGCAACATGCCATGCTAGGGGAGAACTATACAAAAAACCCTGTAATTCTGTTTGAGAATTGAATTCTGTTTTTATTCTGAAAGAAACAGCAGGAGCCTGATCCAGAGCTAGATAGGTTCAATGAGGGTGGTTTTCTTTAAGCAAGTATTTTTGAATCAGATATTGACATCTAGGAAAAACATTGTTCTCTAAAATCTAGGCTAAGAAATGTTAATATTGGAATAATAAAAACGAAGAACTGATCGTTTAAGTACTTAGAGGTATCTTCTTGGATTTTCATCTCGAGAATTTAAACAAGGAAAATGCAAAATAAAACAGTTGGATCTGACAGTGGGCAAATTCCAGTGAATCTGTTTCAACTTCTTTGTGTTTACAGCTTACAATGCATTACACCATTTGAAGCCATAATATCCTGCTTAAGGCTAGTGGGAAAACAAAAGAATAAGTATAGGTATTCCAAGAATTTATTGGGGAAAAAAAAAAATCCACAGATTTATAACCCAGCACTCTATACATGTCTTCATACTGTTGTGTTTTCTCAAGGCAGATATAGGCAATTTTAGTTAACAAATTAATAAGTAGGTGGCCATTTCATCCTGCAAGGGCAATAACCTGTGTACATACGGGCAGAGCTCAGAAAAATGGTGAATAAAGTTGTCCCATTCCAAAGCATCCCACCACAAAACTATAACTTTGCTCCCAGCTAGCAATAATTTGCTTTTAACTCTGCTCAGTCACAAACCTCTCTGCTTGCTTCATCTAGCAAATATCACTTGGTTTTGCCTGCATAGTCCAAAATATTGTGTACCTGCTGAGAGATAGAACTTCTCCCCTACATAGGCCTGTATTCCAAGTTACAATCTAGTTCTAAAAATTAAGGAAAATTCATGTAATAAGAATATCTTACAAACTACCTTCATCTGTTTTACCAGCTACTCTAGACTAAACTCCTGCAAACATTTCCAGCTTGAAAGGATCTTATACAAGGCTCTTTGACCACTGAGGCCTCTTCTTCTCTCAGACTTCATATAATTCTTGCTCTTGGTGTCTGTTCTGTAGCATCAGTCAGGAAAGTGACTACACTGTTCTCCCAGCTTCTCATGCTGATTGAGAAGAGTGAGAAGAGAGGGAAGGATTTGGGATTGCTGTCATAAAACACACAAGTGAAAAAATAACTGAAACTGAAGATGAGAAAAGGAGAGCATAGTGTATGCACCAACATATTTCTATGCATAAATGTTCACCACCTTCATAAGGAGAAGCCTGCATTATGTTGCAGGATATGTACTTTATAGGACACACTGAAACTTGCATTGAGAAAAAAATAGTTACTGCATAACAGGAAAACATGTGCAAGACTACAATAGAAGAAAGCAAGAAGGGAAGGAAGAGGGACAAAGACTTCAAATGCATGGTAAGTTTCTTTGAATACTTCGTAAGTGTTAAATTGCAATATACAGGTCTTGGAACCCACCTGCAGCCAAGTCTGATCTTTTTTTCTGGCAATGGGGTGAGGATGACGTTGCATGTGACGTGGCCTCCCAGGACTAAATGGCATGAGCAGAGCACGACCACTGCCCATGTCCAGCACACGTGAGGGGCAGGAGAGGTACCAGGACTGCTGGCAGCTGCCTGGTCCGGGCATTACAGGGATTGCAGTGACCCATCCTGCATCTCTGATGCTGCTCCGAGCTACCAGAGCTGTAACTTGCACAGAGCTTTGCTTTCTAAGTGGCTCACACAAACACTGCCACCAACAGAGGTATGAGGAGGAGACCTTTCTCCTTCTTTTCAATCTGAGGGTTGAATAGAAGCAGGCATCTGGGACAGAGTGAGACAATTCTCTATAAAGCACCTTCTGAAACGTTTCTATTTCAACTGCAGTTATCCATCATTCAGATGCATGCCTTTCTGGTGGTTTGTTTTTTTTTTCAAATGCTGTTTATGTCCTTTGCACTTAGCTGAAATCAATCAGCCAAGAGAAATTGTATTATTTTTAGACTTCAAAAGTTTATCCTCCTTATCAGGGCACCTATCATTTTATTTCTCCTGTGCTTTGTATGTGGATAAAACAGACATAATGGCTGCCTATGGAGCAAGATAAGTACTATTCTGTGCCTGTGAGAAAATGGGAAAGCTACTAAAAGCAAAAGTCCATTTTAGGGTGAACTGACAATCAAAATAAAACTCAGCATTTTGTGATCTTCAGACAAATTTTCCTTCTGGGCTGACTTGTCACTCTCATACCAGAGACAGACATCTTTGGAAGGAAAAGACAAGAAAGAGCCTTTAAGCATGCATATGCACATGATTTTCTTTTAACAGCTGAAGAATTAATGCTTTCTTAATTACCAATATTCTGATTTGTTATTCTTTTATCACTTCAGTGAAAACAGCAAAATAGCACAGAGGGTCCTGGTTTTGGACCAGAAGATCATTTTGCTAAAAGATTTTCAAACAGAGAAGAGACTCTAATCTCAGACACATTTCAGTCTAACCATAAATCAAAGAAGCATTAGATAATACAACACCAGCACTAATGCAGAATTGGCTGGCAGGAAAGGTGGTCATCATGGCATAGATATGCCAATAGAGCCCAAGAGTCAGTTTTGCAGATGTTAAAAGCAGATCATAATAAAAGCTGTGAGGAAAGCACAAATCTCAGTAAATGAACTACAGTTGATCTCAAAACATCAGCATGACAAAAGCAGCTGACTATCATAAGCCTTTCTCACTTGAGCAGTACAGGGCAAGTCCCCAGAAAGTGTTTTATCATTAGCAACAATTGCCTGAATGTGGTTCAAAGCTCATTCCAACCATACATTTTCAACTACATGATCTAGAAAAAATCATTGTTCTTTTTAGAGCACAGATAATCAGTATAGCTGATTTAGTGCTATTTTGTGACCCTTTCCAAGGACACAGCATTGTTGAAACTCTGCAAATTAACATAATACATAAACATGGCTAATCATAAACCAGAAAAATAAGTGACCTCGGTCTATCTTCCATTCACAGAAAGAAACCTGGAGAAATAATTCTCAAAGAATTCCATGCTGAATATGCAAGTAAAATCATTGTCATTTGTAAAGTTTCTCTCATGACAATACCATAAAAAGTTCATCCACGTCCAGGTTTGGGTTTTTTTCAATGAAATATTACCAAACATGACTTAAATAACAAGTATAAACACAAAGTTAAATACAAAGTGTTAAATGAAAAATCTCTGGTTCTTTTACAATATTTGACACATGATCCTTTTCACCTTTACATTGCATGGAGATGACAAAGATTATTCTTGATCATTTCTATATATATTTATCACTAAATATAAATCTTTAAACCCATCCTGTCCCTACCATGATCCTGAAAGAAGAGAGCTTCAGCAATTTTGTTTCCACAAAATAAAATCAAAAGGAAATAAAGTTTTTACTGTTTAGATCTTTTTGATCCTGACACTAAGATTCAGTACATTGCAGAAAGGGAAAACAACATGCTTAAAACAACAAAAACAAAACTAAAAAAACAACCAAGAAAAACCACAACAAAAAAAAAAGGAAAACATTAAATTAGGAAGACAGGAAACTGACAAGGGAAAACAATTGAAAGATCAGATTCTTTTTTGTAGTCTAATTTTAGCTCTCACAGTTACATAAAATAATGAAAAAGCTAAGTCATTCTGCAACAGGATTTTTTTTGCAAAGGTTTTACTTCACTGATAACAAGGCCATTACATCAAATTTCTTTAAAGCCTTCATAGTAACATACAGTACTTTTGCCTTTAAAACCAGAAATAAAGAGTCACATGGGAGAAACTTCATGGCATTTCAAAAAACAAAATCAATGTTCAAAAGAACAGTTAAACAATGGAGGCATGTGACAAGGGGGGAAGGAGAGCACGTCATTATTGTTGCAGTCTGAGGAGTGGGGAAGTGCTTTTCTGTGAGCTGTTATCAAATCCTTGTCATCTACCAGGGGCGTGTTGGGCCTGGTTTGCTCTTCTTTACATCAAATGGTCATTGATTTTCGTAAGAGTTTTGCACAGCATCTAAGGCAGAACCTGGCCTAGAGCTTATTGTGGACAGCTCAGAGTAGAACTACCAGCTTTTCTGTTTAACATCCTGGCTCATTTGACATATTATACCTTTTGTGTATGCTGTTCAAGAGTTCTCTCAATTTCTGATAACAAGGACCTCAGCTGAATACAGAGACTTTTCACAGACTATTGTCTGTGAAAGTTGTTCCAATATAAACAATGCTTAGGTCTTAATGCAATTATATCACTTTCTTTCATGTAATATATTAAAATTATTAAAATCTGCAATAGACAGAAACTACAAACATCCCATATGGGGTCCTAAAACATTAAAAAAAAAGCGTTAATAGAGGAAACACATTTTAGTCTTTCCAGTACAAAACCACTCCAAAGCTTGTTTTAAAAGGAAAATATACACTTTTATAACATATTTCTGAAATGTTTCTGAGGCTCATAAACTACATGGGAGTGGCAGCCCACAAAGTCAGAAAGTTAACAAAAATGTAGAGAAGCACAACTGGGGCCTCTGAGGCCCTAAGAAATATGACTTTAGCAGAGCTCTGGGTAGAGGCTGTTAATGTGCCTTCCACATGGTTTTACCAATGTTTTTACTAGGTTTTACCATGGTTTTACTAGGGAAGTAAATGGGAAGGGGACAGGATACAGGTAAACTTTCTGTCTAAACACTGCTGAAAATGATTTTTATTTCAGCAATTTCACATTTTAGACACAGAGACAATGTTGGAAATGTTGGAAAAATTTTAACTGGCTATGACTAATATCCTTCAGTACGTTTTAGTGGCTGGCATTAAAGAAGCCCCTTTCTCTGCAAAGCACCACTAAGTGCTTCATGCCTTAGTGAGTGAGCAGCCAGTCCCCCTGACCTGAGGAAACTTTGCAGTACCTTGTACCAGAGCTGAAATACCTGAGCCATCCCTCCCAGATTTACCAAGGCCCACCTCTGAAGCTGTTCAGAAGACCAGTGGATGCTTCAGCCTCACCAACAGCACAAAACACTTCATACAACCAAGGCCTCATTCAGGGAACCCATCTTGAGGGACTGCTTTTGGTTTTATTTTCTGTTATTTTCTGCTATGTGAAGCCACCACATACAGCTGTAGCCTGTTGTAACTACACAGCATCAAGCTTCACACTTTGCATAAGACATTCAGCATGGATGACACCAAGACAGAACCAAACACAGAGGATTCCTCTTATATTTTATATAGAGGTGCTATACTAATAGCTATTGACTCATATACAAATGTTCCAGCATGGGCAAAAGACAAAACTAGAAAAAATGCTAATTTTAAAAAACAAATGAAAAAAAAAAACCACACCACAAAAACAAACACCACACACACACTTTCCAGTTCTGCAGCTTACTTGTACTTGCACAGCTGCCTGTTACAGTACCTGTCAAACCAAAACACAGAACTTGAAGGAGTTGATATAAAACCTAGTGAAGTAAACAGACTCACTGTTTATTGGCCTGAACAAATCATAGTTGAAATCACCCTAGTGTCTGATTTTACTGATAAGTGTTATCATTCTGTGTGACAGTATTTTATTTTACTTTATTTTTTCCCTCCTCTTCTCACTTTATTCTTACAGCATACTGTAGGGCTGACTGTACAAAGAGGAAGAAGCCTAGGCTTGTATTAGTCCATTCAAGCATGAAATTATAGTTTGTTGGCTGACAATACTTAACAGCACCCAGGGGACCTAAGTATGATATAAGAGTACCGGAAGCATATAGCACAGATTTAATCAAGCATAGCTTAAAACCTTCTTTCGAGCCTCTTATTATTTCCTCTACAGCCTTGTCAGTACAAAAAGTTATTCTGCATTACATCTAAAGTGTTTTAAAATGTTTTTCTGCATGTATATGTTCCATTGTTGCCCTTCCAGACACTTAGCATATAGGAATGCTTGAACGTGCACACAGCACATGCTGCATATGTAATATCACCTATAAATGGCACTTCTTTTACAGCAGCAGTTGTCACAGCAAGATATTGCTAATTATAACATCACCTAGGCAAGAAATTGGTAATACTTCCTAGTAAGGGTCTGTTATTAATGTTAAATTACAGTGGTATTCCGGTAAAAGCTGTGAGACTAAAGGAATTTGGTATGATTAATGTTAACATCAGGAACAGCAAAGAGCACATTAATGATTTTCCATCAGAAAATACTGCTGAATTGAACTCTTTTACAGAAAGCTAATATCTGGATGCAAATCCCTTAAAAATCAATGAGCTCACAGAATATGCAGAGTTGGAAGGGACCCATGAGGATCATTGAGTCCAACTCTTAGCCTCACACCAGCCATGAGAGTGTTCCAGTGCCTTCAACTAGGGGTGGATGAGGCCCTCAGTGCAGGTCTTAGTCTGTATTATTGGCATCCTTCCCATTTCAGAAGGTTGCTCCATAAAAAGCACTGTTGGCACCCTTAGTTTGTGTTGGCTATGACAGTTTCAAGTTTAGTTAAACTACTTGAGCATCCTAACACAGCACCACAAATGAGGCTGAGGTAAATGTGCAAATGTAAGAGGAAAAAAAACCATTTGCCTCCAATTTCAAGATCACTCTGGCAATCAGCAATTCAAAATAATGCAATTCTTGGCAGCACAGAAACTCAAGAGCCATTTTCTATTTTCTGATATTGAAATAGACTCCTGATTCACTAGAACATGTGCATCATCATGCATTCAAATAGACTGTGAATCAACCCATCTTGATACCAGTTCTTAATTCATCCCTTCTTCTCAAGGGGATGCTAAGGAAAGGTGGCAAGGACAGATCAGAGGAATGAATGGGCTAAACCTGCACATTTGCATGAGATACTGCAGCAGACCATCACATCTTATGACCTCACTTTAACTATTGTCAGAGGAAGTAAAAGTCCCATGACAAAGGCTGCCTTTCATCTTGCACTATAATACAGGCTTCTTGAAGTGCATGCTTAATTACATGAAGGAATGGAATAAGTATTTTGATCTCATTATTTCTGACAATTTTTTTAACTTGTGCTATTATAGCCAATAAAAATAGTTTTAATCTCTTAAATATTTATTTTACAAGTATTGCAAATGATGTCTTATTTATACAGATGATTTTTACTTTTTTTGTTCTTCCATGTAATTATGTACTGAACACAGTTGTGCTGTGAATGGTAAAATCTCACTCAAATTTTAAGTTCCTAGTCAGTGCTGATAGACTTGGAGTGTTTTGCTTTCTGTTCATTAGAAATTTATAGGGAGTGTTTTATTCCATCTGCCAAAAGCAACCTGGTGATTTTCTGAACTGATTCAGCCCATTGTTATTTATTATATCCTTATTAGGCAAACTTCTGCTTGGTACTATCTATTTAAAAAATAGAAAGCCCCAGATTTCAACATCTCTTAGGAAGTTCCAGAGGAGTTTCCCTCCTTGTTTCATTTTGTTGTGTGTACTTGTGGTCTGAACTCAGTGGTTGTTACACCAGTGGATTATCACTAACTTCAGCACAGACCATTAGTCTTGGTTTACAGCAGTAAAAGTACAAAAGAGCTGTCAATGCACACGACCTACACACCTTAGACGTGTCTTTGGCTTCAGTGTCTTCAGTCTCAGGCACTCAGGTAAAACAAAGCATCCCTACTCACATCTGCTGTTTCCTCAAACCAGAGGGAAAGGAAATTCCCTCCATTCTACATTGATTTAAATTGGATTCCTTGCCAAGGAACTATGAGGAAAGTGGATTTTTCCTCAGCTACTGCACTATCCTACATTGCCCTGGCCATGAAACTGCTGATGCTTTCTCACTCTCCAGTGATCAGCCCTCAGGGGGAAGGGGGGGCACAGCCCTAGAATACAGAAACCTGATTTCCACTTAAACTGTTGACAGAACATCTAAAACCAGTTTGAGGAGTTTAAAATGGTAACAATAAGCCCTAATATTTCCAATATCATTAAGATAAGAAGTGATAGACTCTTCTTTAATGGGGAAGCACAGAAATGGTTTTTACTCATAAAAAGACCGGTATGATTTATTCAAAGGTTGAGTCCTCATTAAAGATACAGAATAATGCATGTCACAAATGGTTAAGGCTTTGAAATTCTTTGTGGATTATTCACTGAAATTTGCATTGCTACACAGCATGAGCTATTTTTGGATTCTGCATAAATAGAATATCTAATATAGAATTACATTATAATGAAATATGCAATAACGCAAGTACCCATAAAGCGCTTTTCATGTACTCCAGGCATCCAAAAGTTTCAACTACATAAAGGGTGATTACACTTGCTGCACAAACGACTGCATATCAGGTTCATTCACATGTAATTAAAACACAGATGTAAAAAATACGTATGTACAGTCTGCTATTACACAGTTAACCTGCTATTGATATTTTGTATCGTGGCAAGTATCAGTGGGAACTGGAGTGAATAAAGATTGTGGTTGGTCTTTAGGGCTTGCTCTGCCTAGATAAACTGGGGACTTACACTCTGTGTGATGCAGAAAATTCTATTTGTTACTGACCCATGAAAATGCAGATAAAGCACTATGAATCTGATTATTCCACAAGTTGCTACACAAATTTAAAGAGGCGATATAGAAATACCATTTTTATGTTTAATTATATTTAATATTCAATTCAATAATACCTTAAATTTTAAAATATAAGAAAAATATTAAAAATGCATACGTATACGTACATATGCACTCCATATTGAACATAATTTTTTCAGCTGGCACTTTCTGCACTTTCATTCTCCCTTACACAACAGTGCAACCTCAGCAGCAGGATTCAAGAGAGAAACCATGGCCTCAGCACAGGCTGTTCTGAATCTTGTCTGCTAGGATATTCTTTTAGGAAATAAAAAGAGTTGATTCAAACCCTCTTGGGCTAAGAGGAAGCAAAAATCCTGATCTTTCACTTTCCAGATCAGTGCTTTAACATCTAGGCTATTATGTAAAAAAATAGCCAGTAACTCACCTGGCAGCTGAGAATTTTTTTGATTGAATTCACTGCTGTCTCAATGAGTTAAGGATGGTACAAGGACAACTGACTTACCATGTCACTCTAGGAAATAAGGCAGAAATGAACTATTTTCACAGGCCTCTCCAAATTACAGTGATACTAAGGTATCTACCACTTTGATAACTCTCTTCCAGCCCAGGTTGCTTCTTAGCATTCACGGGGATATGATTAGGAACCTAAGGAGATTAGTGCTAATAATGCAGGTGACTTGTGGTTTATTCTTAACAGCATAAAATGCCATCTGTGCTCATTTTATTGGACTATGCATCTTCACCAATATTTCCAAGAACATAAAAGATCGCTGAAAATTACATTTGTATTTTAACTCCTTACATAGCAATAAATACACCTGCTTCTCTATGCTTTTGCTTCAGGCTTTTTTTGCTACAGATTTAACAAGACATCCATGTATTTATGGTGATAGTTTTACTTTTGCCCATAGAAGAACTACATCCTCTTTTTTAAACATAAATATGTGGATGTTTCCATTATGGTACAGCTGCAGAATGAACATTATGACTTGGATTGCTTTCTCATTCTTCCTCTATTATGTGTTCACCATTTGTACAGCACAGAATAATAATCTGTTACCTATTTCAATAATGACATATTACAATATTTTCCTAATATTATACACGTCTGATCAAAATAAATACCTCCTGGATGAAACCTTACTGCACTCAGCCCAGGCACACAGCAGTTCTGAGAGCTCTACACAGGGATCATCCCTACACAATCTGTAAGATCAAACCTGACACAAGGCATTAAAAAATGTTTTGGGTATGATTTCACACACACAGTGGCAGATCCAATCAATGCAAATGAGCAAAAATGGCCAGGCATCCCCTAGCAAGAAGGTGTGTGTTTGCTTTGCCTTCATGTACAAGGTAATTGCAATCTGAAAGCTACACTGCACAGGAGAGCAGTGCCAAGCCAGAGCTACTGTCTCCTGAATGCACATGGCAGGAACAGATCAAGGAGTTATGCAATGAAATACAGTTGGGAAGCTGTGAGCAAATAGCTGTGGATCAGATCAGGTTGGAAGCTCAAAGGTAAATGCATCACAAATGCTTTCTCAAGAGTTCCACATAAGATACATCCAGGACCTGCTCCCATACCCCTTCCCTGAAAGGTTTGCTGTTCCTTAGGGAGGGAAGGGCAGTTCCTGCAGCAGAAACTTCAGCAAGTCCTTGCCACCCAAAACCTTCCTCTGCACGGCTGGGGAGAAAGGCTGTGTGCCTGTCACTACACATAGATATTTTCTACTCAAACTTCCAGAGGTTAAAAAAAAGAAAATTCAGATTTTGTAGAGCAGTTGATCAGCTGCAAAGCAAATAGCTATGACTCAGTTTATCACAATAGCAGAACAGGAATTAACATTAACAAGCTAATGCTTCATCTGATTGTGAGGGGAGGGTTTAATCTTGTTTCTAATTAATTTTGACAGACTGAATTAAAATACTTATTTGCTTTGCATTTGGTGTGTATGGGGCTCTTCCTGGCTTCCTCTCATAAGATATGTGAGCACCAGCCTCTGAGAGCCCTTTTTCTTCTGGACACTGGACAAGAGGACTAAGTCCCTCATTTCCACCTATTAAATGTTTTTGATTTATTAAGAGGCTTCTGTTTTTCAGCAATGTTTTCCTGCTTTTTATTTTGTTTTGCTTTTAGTTTTTCAGGTATAGAAGTTTTAACTTGGATATTAATGCATAAGCTCCCATTTTGACTCTGGAGCACCCTCACTATATTCTTTTTTAAAAGCCTTCTTGTGTTAGTTCCAGCTGAAGTACCAGAGGAATAGGTTTCTTATCCTTCTCTGTACTTTCTGTCAAAACACTTGGAAGAAACCTTTTTGAGCCATTTCAGCTGGAATTAACAAGAGAAGGCTGATTTCCTAAGGTATACATTCCTTCTCCTGACGGAGTCAAGGAGACAGGCTGCTTCAGGAGAGAAATGACTTTTCTTGCATTCTTTTCTCCTCCTGATGTATGAACAATTCTCATTATCATTAATTTGAATTCTAGTTGCTTACAGAGGTGGGTGTAAACTCCTCAGCAATGAATACTTTTTAGATCTACTGTGTGCAAAACTGTAACTATCAAACAATGCACAAGACGTTCTCAAGAGCTGCGATCTGTCACAGTCAGATTATTGGATTCCAATGTTTCTGTACCCTGTGTCTTAATATCTGCAGTTTTGATGACTGCTGCTAGAGCACATGAATTTCAGGGAAGTGGAAGCAAAAGAGGAGAGAGAAAAGTCTTCTAGGAAAAAATTTCCAAGTAAATGATAAAGAGCTTGGAAAGTCAGGGGATATAATGATTCTGCAGAGAATTTCAGCTAGTCCCCTTAGACTACACATTAATTACATTTGTAAAAGGCATGTTATTTGAGCACAGAGGTGACCTTTTTGTTCTGTATTTATCCTGCCTATTTTGTCTTTTTTTTGAAGTACCATTACACAAATTGTTGTAAAAACAGCGTAAAGGAAGAGGATATAGATGAACTCTATGCAGAAATAGCACATTCACTGCCACCTTGTATTAGTGTCAATAAAACACCAAATGACCCAACAAAAAGTAAATGCAAAATAAGCCCTTTGGAATGAATAGAATTGATACGACTCCTGACATAACTTAGCTCTTTCTCCCAGTGCTAAACCCAGCACAGATGGAGTCAGTTACTCTTCATTAGCACTGCTGTAACTGAGGGCAGAATTTTCCTTGGTGACTCCTTCCAGTCCTTTCACTGGGGTACAAAGACCATTGCAGTCTTTGCAAATGAGATCCTGTTCTTTTGGTCATCCTACAGGGTTTTTTTTGATTGATCTAAGCTATTGTATGTCAAACACTATTTAATAACACCATCTGCGTAGAAGAAACAATATTTCGATGACCTACAATCTGTATGTTAAAAGATCTCCATAAATCAACAGGTATTGTTGCCATAAATTCGTTATTTTTATTCAACTCATCCATTTTCTCAGTATTAGCATGGCATTTTCAGACTTAACCCGCCCCATTAATTAGTTTGAAGGGCTACGTGCAGATTTTGTCATACCTACACACATAGTACAATTTTTTTTTAGACTTCATATATGTTAAATGACATGAATTGGATATACATCAAATATCATACATATCATTTAAGCCTTATACAATATAATGAAACTCCAAACTGAGCCACTCAAAACCTCTTCATCTACTGTATAAGGTGACTTCCATAATTACACAGAGTATACCTGCAGTGTAATTATCCCCACAAGAACAAATAGCAGTGTTTTGAACTGATCTATAAGGGGAGAAACATGGGATTACGTATTTAAATGTAGCTCTCCTCCATCAGCCTGAAAATTACAAGCCAGCAAACTTGTGATTCAGAAAAGCCTGCTGTGGTATTTTCTCTAGTACCTGGAGAAATCTCCAGGGCACAGAATTCTCTGCAATGGTTGTTTTCATACGGCAAGTAGAGAAGTTCTGCTTACTGCTCTATTAACAAAATTGTCTCTTGGCAATTTGTGAAACTCCAAAGTAGCTGAAATCGTTGCCTTTTCCCCATCTGCCCTCGACAAAAGCCCTGTGTTGTCTTCCATTTACAAATCAGCACTTCATTTGCTGCAACGCATTTAATAGCTTATATTTTGTTTAGAGTCCTTTCAAAGATGTTCTTCATAATTCAAGTGCAAGACTCTCGAGGTTTCTCGTTCTCCAGTTCAATGTACCCCCAGCATGGCCACTGCTTAGCAAATTGTGAGCTGTAGCACCAACAGGCTGTGACTAACAGCCACTGGAGAAGGCAAATTGCTAACTTTGTGTGAATGGAAGCTTATTTTGCCATTTGCACAAGCATTTGATAACATCCTTTTAATGAAACTTCAGTTGCTCTTTATTCCTGACAGGTGAGAGCATGTTCTGTATCCCACCACAGGTAATGACTATGACAAGTCCTGTTTGCTCCTCGCAGTGCAAGGAGTCAATTCCCTAACAACTGGTCCATGCTCAGCTGTTGCACTGCCAGAGCCAGAGTGAGCTAATGGAACAGCAGCAGGAGCAGCCTGGGGAAGCTGCACTTGCACCTCTGCCAGCAGTACTGAGTAAATCACTGGACCTAGAGGATAAGTGACAAATGGGAACAATGAACTTTGGCATATCACAAACAAAACAATGTCCTGGCTCACAGAGCTGACAGACGTTGAGGTGAGGCATGTCCCCGGTTTTGGGAGGCAAGAATGGGCAAAAGACTACAGGATTTTTTTT
>WEIV01024899.1:2542-15073 GCA_013390005.1 Calyptomena viridis
CTATTTAAACTGAAGAAAGGAATTTATTTGGGGCAGAAATTGAGATAAGAGAATGATGAAGAGTTTAGTAAGCAGAAAGAACAAAAACCATTAGGACAAAAGACCGCTACTATTTTACCAATGTCTGCCTAAAAGCTTGAGAAGGAGCTTTAAAACTTCAGGTTTTCACAAGTAGTATTAGTATCCTTTAATTCTATTCTTATATAATTCATGGACAATGTTTTTTTCTGAAAATTTAGATGCTAGTCTAATATTAATGTATGTAGCATAGCGATGAATCTGCATGTTTCATTAAATAAAATTTATAATAGCATTATATTTCATTATCAGAACTTAATAGTTTTGTAACAGACTAGATCTTCAACTCTAGTCTGGGCTGGAAAAAGCATATGTTATTTGTTTCTGGTTTCACATCTTGATCCAATAAACTTCCTGTCTGATGTCAGTATCTATTCTTCATCTTAACAGAAATCATAGAATCATAAGACAACATAGAATATTCCTTTCTTCAGAGAGGCATGCTCAGTGATCAGATCCAAAACATAATCCCACACTAGCCACAGTGAAGAAAATTAACTCTACCCCAGCCAAAACCAGCTCATTCAGTGATTAGATCTTTCAGAAATGGGAAATTAATTTGCTGTTTTAGTGCAATGATAATGCACTGGGATCCATGCAGAAGACGTTTTATTTAAGGGGTCAGTTATCTTGATCAGGCTACAATACTCTGTTAGGGCTGTACTTAGGGCATGAGAAGCCTGCATATTACCAATACAACTGATAACTTACAATATCTTCAGGGAAAACAACCTGCATGTGGATGAAGAGGTGTAATCTCCTGACTAGGAGATCATTGTATATGATGGAGTTGCTGATTCATACAGCATTTAACTACAATGATTAGTCCTAGGCCTGTGCTGTGCATTCAGTACAGCATTTAGGTGCACAGATCCCTTGGCCACAGGACAACCTCAGGCAGCTCATAAGGAGAGAGGAGCCTGTAGACAAGTGCCAGTTGGTACTGGCAATTATGCCACCTGCGTGACCTTGCCTTTTATGAAAGTGAGGAATAGAATTTTTTCCATGTAACAAAATTATATAATAGCTGGAATGACCAAAAGAGAAAGACCTTTTGTCCATGCACCAATTCTGTACAGCATGCCATTGGAAAACCTGATTGGGGCGCATTTAATGTGGCACAAAAGTGAGCTTTCCACCATTTGAAGAAATATATGATTTATTTGCTGTTTACGTTCTTCTTTTTAGTCTGTGTTATTAAAACAGCTATTTTATGAAACCATAAACCATCTTTCTTACTGGGATCCAGGAAGAACTCTGCACCATCTCTCTCCCTTGCTTTCTATCCCCCACTGCAGAAATTCTCTTCTCCAGAAAAGCAAAAATAAAATCATAAATCTCTTTCAAGATTATTTTTAACAATAAGGCACATATTGCATTACGATAATATAGCTTGTAGATCAACAGTTCATCAAACTGGTCATAATCATAATGATACCGCATGAAAGTATTCTGCAAAACATCTTTCTCTTTCTAGTCATAGCAGTTAGAGATTAGCAACTGTTCTGTCCTAAAAGCCTTTTCATGTAGCTATCTTGTAAGATCCTAGACATATTAGAAAAAATCTGTCCCTTTGAACATCCAGACTTTACAAACAAAAATTCTCCAAGTGATGCCACATTTAACTCTCTTTTATCTGAGATCCATCCTTACACATTTTAATAACAGCATACATTGACTATATCTATCCCTAGCTTCTGTTAGGGGACATGCTTTACAGAAAAATCTTTGAAAGGCTGGCATTGCTGGTAACCTTAAGAGGTTGATTTGAGATCTACATAATCTTAGGAGTGTGTATCTGTTGCACTATGAAATGTTCTAAATGTAGTTACACCTACTTGAAGCACTGTTTCATAAGCAAAGGATAGAATGTTGAAACACATCTTTATGATATGCTGTTGTAAGTTCTTGTCATAGTTATTTACTGAATAGAACTTACAAAGAATGTTTCCAAAGTCATGACATTTATTTTTTTGTCACAAACCATTCACTATTAGAAAATAGTTTTTTATGTAGCAGAGAAAACAGCAAATGGAAATGTCATGCTTTAAATACATTGATAAATTGTGAACACTGTGAATGTTTCCATTTATGTATGTTTCTCATGGCCAACATGCTTTGATTAAATAGTGTACCTCAAAAAATAAAGTTATATAATATTTGATTGGAATTTTAAGCAAGAACTTCTCAATAAGACATAATAGCAATATTACTGTTAACTTTTTCTCTCAGAATCTGTTTCTCACACTTGTTACATAAAACCCTTAAGTCTTCTGAGGTTCTTTATTGGTACTTCAGTGTCATCTGCTTAACACTCCATCCAGTTCCTCCTAATAGACCTCCAAGGATTCAACTCACTTTTTTTTTTTAATGGATCAATAAAAAGTGTTATGCTGTCTTTTAAGCAAATATCATGGTCTGAAATTACTTCCATGAAAAGAAGAAAAAAAACAATAGCCAAAGGTCCTAAATATCATGATTTCTACATATAGATCTAATTCCTGTTTCCAAAGAATTTAGCTCTACCTCAGCTAAATCAATAAGCACATCATGATAACAATCTAACATGTCAGTGCAGTCCTATTATTTAGGGTACCTGAAGGTTCTAAACCACTTCAAAATCAAAAGTTTAAAAATATATAGCTCATAAAGCTTCCAGTAATATCAGACTCAGAACTGTTTACATTTAAATAGTCTGTCTGACATTGTGAATATATTTGAACTATGGATATAATCTCATCAGAAGGCTGTATATGGATAACATTGGCCTAAGTTCTGCAGCTAGTCAGAATTGTTTCCTGGCTTTCTATTTTTTTGGGTTTCTTTTTGGTTTAGATTAAAAGAATAATAAGAACTAAAATGCAATATAGTACAGTTTACACAAGAACATACAACAAGTTACTACCTAAACACAATCATCAGCACAAAAAAAAATCAATGAAAATTTACCTTGTGTTTGCATTGGTAATGAACAATTTAGGTTCATAACTACAATTTACAAATAATCTATTTGATTTACTGTAGACCGACAGCTAGTCTGATGTGGCTCTATGGTTAACATGGACCCGAAGCCTAGCTGTTCTCTGTCCTTAAAAGATGCTAACACCAGCAGTACGACCTTAAGTGAGTCAGCATTTCCTGCCTGCAATGTATACGTAGCACTTGTCCAATAGTTCACATGTTTTCACTTATCCAGTACCAATGCCAAGGTGACACTTTCACACTGACCAATTATTAAGTATAAACATATTTCATGTACCAATAGAGTTGTTAGGAGTCAGAACTATTTAAAGGGTTAATAAATGCCTTTCTGGGTCAGTCGCCATAGGGGTGACCAGAAGCGCTTCTGTAATCCGTGTCGTTCTTCTTATCCCACCGACCCCCCTGTACAACCCCCCTGTACAAGCCAACAATTTACTATTCAATTTAAATGATGCAGCTAAGCATAAAATCTTCTTTGGAATATTGATGTTAAAATGAATTAAGTGTAAGGTAAGGTAAAGAGACTGGCAAACCTTCTTCCAGTTTCTAAGAGCATTGCTAGTCTCTGATAGAACTTTTGGATTTGCAAAACCAAATAAACCATATGCATACCCATTATTTCAGGATTTATGCACAATATAATAAATTGCTATGGTATACCCTTGGAGATAATGAACATTTTCAGCAAACTGACAAAACAGAGAATAAAAAATTAACATTATACATAAAAATTCTTATTCTGGAAAGCTTTAAAAAAAATGCAGCAACTTTTAACCCAGTTACACTTTTTCAGTAGTGTCTACCATTAGAAAATACCAACCAATGAATCCATAGCACAAAAGGGAAAATGATTAACAAAACCTAATTGATCTTGTTTTCAGGTTCTCATTTCATAAGCAGAAGTATACAATATGGAGTTCTTTTGGGAGACAAAAGAACATTCACTTTCAGGTATATGAGGTATTTGAGCATACTGACTTTTTAAACTCAGTTAACGTACCTTTACAACCAAGTGATGTTACAACTGAAATCATAAAAGTTAATTGATTTTAGAACAGATCCCTGAAATACAAAACCTGATGATTCTAAAAGCAGAATGACATAATAAGTTAGTCTGTTAGATTCTGCAACAATTCCATACTTGATATTACTCATCCTTTGGGAAATGTTTCTACCACAAAAGTGAGTAATAGTGTTTAGAACAGCCTACAAAACCTTAGCATTTCATCCAGAAGCAAACTCAGTATAATATTTCTCAGGCTTTAAAGACATTTTGCTTGTGTAAATACATATATGGATACATCTCCATGTCCACAGTCCTTTTGGTAGGACCACTATCACCCTGATATGAAATATTATAGTATTCAGAAAATCTGTAAGCATTTTAGGATTTCCTCTGGAATGAATGGTTCTGAATCAAGCATCAGCCACTTTGTGACACAGTCTCCCTGATGTTTTTCAGGGTAGCAACGTAAACAATATGCTCATTGCAATTATTCCAGGTACTTTCCTTCCTTTCTTTACATGATAAGAAACCAAAAATCTGGACCAAATCAGGAGATATTAATTGATCTGCACAATAAATTCAATGAATCAGCTAAAATGACTATTTACAGCTTCCCACATATACTCTCATTTCAAATGCTATCAGAACAAGCTTAATTTCAAGAGCAAATATGCATATAATGAAAGATTTTTTTCTGTTAAAAGTGATCATTATTAGTAATGTAGGGACCTTCATCTCATTTAACATTGTCCTATTTATAAATGCCAGTGTATATCCTTTAAGCTATGCAACAATTAGTTTCTATTGTGTCAGTTGTAAAGATTCAAAACTGGTATGTCAGCAATACAACATCACACATCCAAATTTTTGCAAATACAGTTGAGCTCAAATATGTAAGGCAATTCAAGCCTTGTGTCACTATGAAGTGACACATATTGCCTATGAAAAGCCTGTTGACTGTAACTGTTTGCAATAATCTAGTTGGTCTGATGAGGAAAGTAGATGCTTGGAATCATAACTCAAATTCTATCACAGTCAATATATTTTTAAAATTCTGCTTCTCTAAAAGTGAAGCAGTTTTATATTGGAGTACTAGTGTGTCCCCATTTCAAAATCTGTTGACTTTTTTTACGAGGTGCTATGAATCTGAAGTAAGAGGGATCCAAATAAGAACGCACAAAGGCAATTTTTAATATCTTTGTGAGTTTCAGCATAAGACTTCTGAAAACATTTTAATGACAGAAAACAAGAATTTATGCATTAAGTGCATATTTCTATAAGCACATTAATGATGTCCATGGATGTTGACATGCCTATTACTTTCAACAGACTGAAGTTCACATGTATATTGCACATATATAGTGACATAAGATATAATGACTCTTTTTTTCCAAGAATAATTTTTTATATGTACAGTGTTGTTATATTTCCTTGCAACCAAGCAGACATTTTCTTACAAGGCAGACAAAACATGTTAAGGAAAATGATTTTTCTATGTCTTTATTGAAACATTTATTCTTCAATTTAATGATTTTTTAACACTATGAGTGAACACAGGCTGGAGATAGAGTGACTGGAAAGTCAACCAGTGGAAAAGGACCTGGGGGTGCTGGTCGCCAGCTGGTTGAACCTGAGCCAGCCGTGTGCTCAGGTGGCCAAAAAGGCCAATGGTATCCTGGCTTATATCAGAAATAGTGTGGCCAGAAGGACTAGGGAAGTGAATCTTCCCCAGTACTGGTGAGGCCACACCTTGAGTACCGGGCCCAGTACTGGGCCACTCAAGTCAGGAAGGACACTGAGGTGGTGGAGTGGGTCCAGAGAAGGGCAATGAAAGTGGTGAAGGATCTGGAGCACAAATCTTTTGAGGAGTGGCTGAAGAGCCCCCACCTCCTTCTTTAGCCTGGAGAAAACGAGACCTTATCACACTCTACAACCACCTGAAAGGAAATTGCAGCCAGATGAGGGCTGGCCTCTTCTCCCAGGCAATCAACAATAGGATGAGAGGACAGTCTTAAGCAGTACCAAGGGAAGTTTAGGCTGGACATTAGGGAGAAATTCTTAAAAAAAAGGTGATTAGATATTGGAAGGAACTGCCAAGGGAGCTGGCAGAGTCACCATCTCTGGAAGTCTTTTAAGTAAAGACTGGATGTGGCACATAGTGCCACAGTCTAGTTGACATGGTGGCATTCAGTCATAAGTTGGACTCAATGATCTCGGAGATCTTTTCCAACCTGATTGATTCTGTGATTCTGTAAATAGAGAATGGCTGCAAGAAATTTACTTATGTAGAGATGGTTGTAATAAAGAACAGTAAAACAAGGTCTGAAAAGCAGAAGCTTATAAGGTGAGAAATATTTTAGAATAAAATATAAATATTTCCTCAACTGCAATAGTATAAATGTCAGGAGACACCTATAAAGATATTTTTAAAATAGGAGATACAATGTAATTCCTCTTAAAAATAGTAGTCTCATAATACAAGGATCCCAGAAGACAGCGCTCTGTGAGAATAAAATACACTAATAGTAAGAAATCCATGACATAGCTGCTGAAACTTGGAAAACTCTATTATTCTATTTCTTTGTGAAATATCTATTAACAACAAAAAAAAAATATTCCTAATAGTGATATGATGTGGACTCAAACCTGGAATCAACTGGCGGAATAACAAGTGGGGTTTTGTGCCAAAGAGGAACATTGAAGTAGATGTTTATTCTATGACAACTAACTGATAAATTACTTGAACATAAAGATAAGAGAACTACATTATGTTTTTATTGATTTTAAAAGGTACTTTTTAGAGTGTGGCAAAAGAATTATTCTGCATCATGGAGTACTGTAGTGTCCTACAAATCTAAGAGCAATTACCCTTGACTTTAAGAATACATAAAGCTCAAAGAAAGTTATGAGCTAAATCTCTGATTGTTTTTTTTTTCTCAGACATTTCGTTTCACCTTATCTAGTAACTTAATTCTTCCTACACTTCACAGAGAATCTGAAGACAAGCATTAAAGCTGTTGTCACAGTTCTTTGTAGTCTAGAAGTAGTGTGAGTCAGTATTTCAGAGAAATACGAACATTTTATTATGAGGATACGTGTTTCTTGGAACACCACTGCATTCATATTTTGCATATTATGAGTGTGTAGTTGGTGTTGTAGATACAGGGTGTTAATGACACAGTGACAGAGCTTTTCAGCTCTTGTGTCTTCACTTCTTGTGTCCACCAGTCACTCATTACTGTTCATGACTTTCCTCCAAGTTCAGTGGAATTTATGCTTAATTAGGCACAGGTGCATGAGAAGTACTTTTATTTTTAAATTTTAACAGACATTTGGTTGCTAAAAACCAGTCTATTATGACAAATATCAACTAAATGCAATGGAACTGGTGCAGCAAAGTGAAGTCTATAAACAATACTGTTATAACTCTGCTGGAAGTAGGGCTTTTTTTTCCAAATGGCAAACATGCAAAATTAAAAGCACTGCTTAAGGATTTAAACAATGTTTTAGCTGGAAAAAATAGTCCCTTCAGTAAGACAACAGCACAAGGACCTTCTGAAATTTTCACCAAGTTAAGAAATGAGGGGGAATGAATCTCTGAGAAAAAATCCACAGACAAAAACAGAGAAATGGTCAAAATTAGGAAATGTATTAGGACTCAGAAGAGAATCAACAAAGAAAGGGAAAATGGAATTATGCAACAAAAGCTGCACAGTACTTTTTAAGTCTGGTGAAGAGGCAAGGGCGCTGGAGAACAGGATGGTACAGGGTGGAAATTAAGAACAAAATACACAAAGTGTAGATTTAAGGCAATCAAGATGTAGATTCTTTACTAAACAAAATTATTGTTTCATTTTTCAGTAAGAAGAATCTTGTTAGCTGATTGCAATGAAGATGCAGAAATGGTAATTCATAAACTGCAGCAGGAATCAGATCTCAGAGTTTAATCTTTTCAGCAGTCATAACCTTTTTTTTCTATTCTAACATGTAAGTGCAAATCTTAGAGGAGATAATTTGGGTTTTATTTTATTCTGCATGACTAAGAATAATTCCACTTGACATCAATAGTATTTTTAAATGAAGAAGATCATCTGATAAAGCTTTGACACAGAATAGTTACAAGAGCTAGAAGTCTGAAGATAATAGGAAAGCACACATACTGTAACAAGGATGTGCTTACTATAGGATTCATTCCTCTTGAGAGGGAGATAAGTATTTAAACTAAGGGATGGTAAGAAAAGTGAGCATAAACTGAAAGTGTATATATTTAAGATAAAATTGGGAAAATTTCCTGGGTACCATGCAACTAAAATTTTAGAGTTTGAATCTTTACAGCCTCTGAAGTCAGGTATAGAAATGTTACTGGTTTTCAGGAAGAAGCGAGAAAGTTTTAAAAAAGGGACCATATGGTTGTAGTTTAAGGCAGTAGTAAATGTCCTTCTGCTAACTTTCTTCTGAATTCTTTGTCCCTCGGGTGAGAAACCATCTGATTTCTTAACGAGAAATATTTCATTATATGCAGAGGCAGGGTTAATTTGAATATTTAGACTTTTTTAATATGGTATATTGCTTGTATGTTTTATGTCATGGAAATGACATCATTAAGAAATATTTGCTAACAGAAAATTTTCTGAAACAGATCTCAGAATTTCTTAGTTGCATTCTTGACTTGTAGCCTTTTACTGCAACTTTGTAATCTGTAAAATGCACATAATGATTGCTCCAATGTAACATCTATGTGCATACATCTTCCATTTGAGATTAGAATATTATTAGTCTTATATGTGAATTTATTTAATTTCTTTTGCTTTTTCAGGATATGAATAGCAAAACAATAAAAAGTAATTCCACAATAGACAGGAAGGGAACTGGACATACAATAAGTTTCGATTAAACTGATTCATCCTGAGAAATTCTAGAGAAAGAAACTTATGGCTGTGGAATTAACTGTACACTAAAACAAGTTATAACTGCAATTTAGAGTTTTACAGTTACTGGCAAGCTGAATTCTTTCTTGAGGTTGAAAAGGAAGGATTATTGTGATCATGTGAGCCAATTTCTTGCATTTATTATATACATATTTCTTTGTTTACATCAAGGCAGAAAATTTTAAAAGATATAAACTGATCCAGAAGGCATAAAGTATGAAAAACAAATTTAAGGAGTTATGTATTTGGTTCCTTTTTTCTATGTTAAAACTCTATGTTTCCATGAAAATAACTACGAATGTTGCTGTTTTCTTTTTAATTTGCTGTTTCTTATAAATAGAACTTCACATACCTGTAATTAAGTGAAGAAAAATGAGGAAAATGAAAGCGGTAATGGTTTTTCACAATAGAAATTGGTGTGATGGTGATTATATATATAAATTAAACCCCTAGCACTGTATTGGCTTTGCATGAAATTAAAGCACCAAAAAAGAAATAGTGTTGTCACTAGGTAATTATAGTTGCCACGGTGCAAAAAGAGGAAAAAAAGCAAGCATACACCCACAAATATTTTTAGTGTGAGTTGTGTCATAGGGAAGTGCTATATCAAAGAGAATCTGTGTGAAAAATTTTCATGAACTTTGAAGATGTGTTGTCCTGTTGTTATGCAAGAATTAAACCTGTTCTTGAGACTGCTGACTAAATACCACAATCCCCAGAGAAAGAAATTTTTCATACAAATATCTGATAAGGAAGGAAGGAAAGAAAGTATGACTCTTCTGAATAACTTGATTGGTGTGCTAGTCTACTACTTTTTATATTCCAAGGAAGGTGGTATCTTTCCATCTATCGTTACTGAGAAGTAAGCAGCATAATTAAACTGATTGGGTAAAAAATAACTAAATAACTAAACAGATTGTGTTTGCACCACTTTTGATTCTTTTGAGAAGGCCACAAAAGCTGTACCATTGATGTAAGGAAAAGGTTATGTTCAGGTTTGTGCCAAGAAATGTGGTAAAGGGTCACTACACTGTATGTGATAAGAAACTGGAAGGATAGATGCCAGAGAATCATTGGCAAATGCAAAATCTTTCAATATAGCAGTATGGGACAGGATTAAATATAATTTCCTCAAATATAACAAAAATATTCCCTTTCCTGCTGTTTTGGGTGTAAGCAGAGCACTCTGATATTTCTGTTTCAGTGCATTGCTGAAGAAAGGTAGCAGATGCCATGACAAGGCAACAACATGGTAGTGACAAACCTATCTCACACCACATAATAAAGTTATGTCATCAGTAGAAAATAATGATTTTATTACAAACATACATAAAAACATTTAAACAAAAATGAAAAAAAAGGTAATTCAGTTGTAATCAATTCTTGGTTATTTCTGTACAGAGATTTTTTTTCTTTCAATGTAGCATTTCCTTATAGATGAAAGATACTTCTGCACTCTTCTCACTTGAATGTAAGTCCAAAGTTTTTAACATTCTCAGTAATAACATCTTATTATCAAGGGATCCGTGCTTGTATGGGTTCAGCAACTATTTTTGGTTTTGGCTTTTTTCATATTATGTGAAGAAGTTCTAATGAGAATAGAAACTACGATTATAGCAATTTAAAACTACAAATGCTAGTAAAATAATGTATCATAAGATTTATATAAATAGAGAATAATATGGGTTGTCTAAGAAAGTACAACTTGATTTAATATAGCCTTTAGGCAAATATATCTCTGGAGGAAAAGACTGAATAAAAATGATTTTGGTACAAAAAAACTTTATCATTTTTGCAAATGGCAACTCTTAATCAATTTGAAAAATTACAGAGGTCCCCAAGTAGTATGGAAGAGTTTCTGAATATGACAAAGGATTTGTCATTGTAACTGTTAATGCTGTAACCATTTGTAGAACAAATCTCTTTGGTGATATTTTCTAAACTCAATAAGTTAATGCAATATCTTGTTAGTGCATGTCAGTTTAATTTTTGATGCAGTCTTTGAACATTGTAGTAAGATAAATTAATACTTGACCTCTAATTACAATTTTAAGAAGTATCTCTCAATTGAAACACTGGAATATGGCCCAAATTTTATCAAGGAAATGATGTAGAAGAGTCGTTGAAAAAAAATGTCCATTAGTTTTCATTATTGTTATTGAGACCAGCAGTACTATAATTATGTTGGATAACACAAACTCTCAAATACTTCAGCATTTCTACCTGTATTTATATTATCTTGGGGTTCTAGATTCAAG
This sequence comes from Calyptomena viridis, assembly GCA_013390005.1. Lineage (NCBI taxonomy): Eukaryota > Metazoa > Chordata > Aves > Passeriformes > Eurylaimidae > Calyptomena > Calyptomena viridis. The sequence goes on from WEIV01024899.1 coordinate 13,795, forward strand.
GAGATCTTAAAATTTTAGTAAAGGTTTTATCCATACTCCTACAATATGAAATGTTTCTAATAAAGTTGTGAAATTCAAAAACTATTATGCAAGAATGCAATGATAAAGAAGTTAATTACAATTTGTTGTTAGCAGTCTAATTCTTATCTACAAATTCAGTTTAAGTGCAGATTTTTATAAAATGCATTTTCCTATATGTGCAGAAGACTTATAATTCGTGTTTTAATTATGTGTCAAGGACCTTATTTTCATTCTGATCCATGTATTCTTTTGGTGTCCTGGTGCTTAATTCAAAGGTGATTTCAGTCATTATCACCTACCTTGTGTTCAGGAGGTACTAACTCTGCAATGATTTCCTCCTGCACGAAATACAGAGACATAGGGCCTGTTGCTTTCATATAAATCTACTTTCATCACTAAACTTTTTGAATCCTCTTAAATAAACATAATCTGAAAGCAATCTTTTATGCATCTGATGTTAAGTTCTATTTTTAAACGGGCAACTTATGAAAGAATACTGTAGAAAATTATTTTTATAACACATTCTTATTTAAATTAAAATAATTTTTTTAGTTCTTGACTTTGACATAATTCTGCATTAATGATTTGAGATAACTACAGTAAATTCATTTTTACTGAATATCATAACATTATCAAAGTCTTCACATTTCCACAATCCTAAAAGTCAATAAAAAGTAAAAAAAAACCCGCAAGGTAGACTTCTGGTAGATACGCTGGGTGAATTAATCTGGTTACTTGGGAATTACAATACTCAAGAGGTCAATTAACACACGTTAGAATTTCTCTACATGCTGCAAGCTGAAAAGAAGGAATAGTAGATTAATACTGATAAAGCCTGAGCTGAGTTAGGAAATACGTTACAATCACTAATGAGTAAAGTTATGAATGACCAATCTTTGGCTGCTTAGAGACTTCTGTTTCCATCTAATTAACAGTACAAGCTAATAAACAAGACATTTGTGCTCTGAAGGCTTGTTTAAAATCAGTGTTGGGATAACGTTTAAAAAAATGACCTCTCTTACTGTAGATAATTTCATAGGGGAAGTCAGTAAATATAGGGCTCATTTTATGAACTAGACAAATGTTCTTATACATACAGAAAAAAAATTATACAGATTTATCATGGAAAATATTTAGAAGAAACAGTATCCCTTTTATGTTCTAATATTTTAGCCTCTGTTTAACAACTACATCACCAGCACTTTGCAGTCCTGAATTAAGAGAAATACCAGTGGGAAGGAAGTAAAATTTTAAATAT
>WEIV01024899.1:23873-54294 GCA_013390005.1 Calyptomena viridis
ATTCTCACCTCAGTCTGTCCACAAAATGTTATGACATTATGGAAAAGGGGGCCTGTATAAGAGGTGTAGTCTCCCATTAAATCCTCATATTTCACTGGTGCTTCTTTGTCATCCCATTTGGAAATTTAGAAATCTCCTTTGGTAAAGACCAAAAATTATACTTATCTTGAGCAATTTAGCACCTTGTGGCAAATCTTTCAGGATCAGATGACTAGATTGCTTTTCACTGAAATAAAAATGCATCATCTTCCAAAGTCTACTGAAGAATTTCTCTTTAGAAAAGAAAAATGAAATCCCAGAAGAGCATGTAGATTGTCATTGAAGAATTTGTCTCTAGTATTCTTCTAATTCAAAGCAAGAATCTGAAACACATCAATGATGATTACCACGAGAAAATGGTTTCTTAGGCTTGCCCAGATTTTACACTTGATATGAACAACTATGAATTAGACTAGAATATGTGAGCAGAACAAATTTGTCAGATGGACACAGACACATATGGAATGCAGTAAACACTGTCTATCCATCTGTCTGCTTTTGTGGACTCCTGGGTCTTTCCCATTCTTTACTGTCTTCCTACAAAAGGAAATGTAAAGCGTTTCATTTGAACACAGAAAGACAAGTATTAGAATAAAATATAATCAACCAATCAATGATATAAAGTGGATTTGAAAGCACAAAAAATAAATTACATTTAAAAAAATTAAAAAGTTAATATTGTATTCTAAACAGTCCATGCTAGCATTTTGTCTGTGTGTGCCCCCAGGCTGTTCAAGGAAGTATCACTGACACAAACTAAGAATAATTTTCTTATTAACTTAATATTTCAGTTCAGTTCAGTTACTCAGCTTAGTCTAACTATGTTTCTAATGCAAACTCATTTAAAAATGTCCTAAGAGAAAACTAATGCAAATTAAGATGTTGAACTATATTTCACCAAAAAACCTAAAAAATAATAATAAAAAAATATGCTATTTAAAGGCAAAGACAGATTCTCTGGGTCTGCTGGCACTGAACAGGACCTTGTGAGGATAGAGCCATCAGGATGGACAAGACGCTTTACTTTTCACTTGAGTTATGCTGGTTCTGCAGAAACATCTCTCCTTATTTAATAATACTATCTCAATAGTGACTGTCAGCAAGCTTACAAAAGAATGTGAGAAAGTTTGACTAATAATATTTTAAGTGTGTATATGCTTACAAGTCAGTCCCCTCGATAATTCTGGATTGGCTTTAAACTTCAATATTCCCATGTGAAAAATTAACATTAATTTAACACACAGGAGTTATTACAGAAACATTAATTTCATTATTAAGTACATGTAGCAACAAAACCATACTGTCTATGGTATACTTATACAGGAGGAAATGGTGCAGAGTTACACATCAAGAGTTTCTAGACTTTAAGGAACAACTCAGCTCTCATTTTGTTTAGATAGAAATAAAAGCTGAACTAAGATTAAAATCAGAAAATAATGTAATGGGATATTATACTTACAAATCATACACAAAACATCCTTCCACTTAATGGAATGAATACACTACACAATGAATCTTGGATTAGCTTTCTAAGAAGCTATGGTCACAGGTTACTCAACAAAAAATAAGGACCAGATCTTCTCAATTACACAAATATAAATTAACAGTAATAACTTGGTTTGTGACTTTTACTGATTTATGCTAAGCAAGTTATTCCAGATGAAGGTCAGAACAGACATCTGGTCCATCTGATTTAAAACATCTATACTAATCAGCATAAACAGAGTATTTAAAAATGAATTAATGAAAGCAAAAGAGTGCAACTCAATCTCTCTTATGCCAAGAAAGAGGAGAATGTCAGGACAGTTGCTAAAGATTTTTTTAAGAAATGTAATGAGAAAGCAATGGATCAGATTGCCCACAAGGCATCTTTTGTGCAATGTGTGAATCCAGAATTAAGGAAACTCTACAGAGTTTCCTCCTGAAAAGGAGCCTTCATATATTCTGTTATTTCAAAACAGTGTAGTTACATAGAAAATGCCACAATAAACTAGAGTAGGATGTAGGATTCATTAAGAGTTTCAGAGCAACCTCAAGCTCTTCATGGATATACTGTCGTACCTGAAGTTGCTTCTACTTCAAAGGGAATATCAGAAGACCTATAATCAGCTGGGAAATAATTTTCAGGGAGAAGACTTTAAAATGGTTGTATTAATTTTGTAAGAATTGAAGGAAAATGTGTGATTTAATTGTTATTTTTCAAATGTAATTTCATCAGTTCTGAGTCTGTGATTGAATTCCATCCACTTATGACACTAAATTGTCAAAGTTAAAAACAGGATATCTGTAAGAGACACAGAAGAGTGATGAAAATATCCTTATAATTATTAATATAAAAATTTGTTTCCATCCAGTCATGTTACAACACCGTACGTTGTTCCCTCTTGACCATTGCATTTTAGGTTATCCATGTTACATTTAACATATATAATATTGCAAATAATGAGGGAATTGACTTTGCCATGGTTTGCCATTTTATTTAAAAAGCACATGTACATTCCAAAAGAAGTCAATATTTTAATAATATTTCTCACCTTTGATTTTTTCTTTAGGTTCTTTTATGTCATAGCAAATGTCCACATCCCAAATCAATTTATACTTCAACATATTACTTGAAAAGCACTCATGTCTGTGTTTGTCCTCAGGATAGCTCAAATTACTTGAAGGTAAGTCACACAGAAAATGCTTCTCTAGGGAAATGAGTCTTCTGATATTTTCACCACTCTGTGTTTTCCTCACAGGCATTAACAATTACTGGTAATTTAGACCTACTTGTAAATATATATGTAAGCCTAATTTTTGTACTATCACTGAAGATTATTCATAAACATCTGAGAACTTTGCAATCATCTTGTCAGTCTCCAAGAATTTTTAATTCCACAAGAACAAATAATTTGCCATCAAAGCCAGAAAACTCCAGTAAAGAATGTATTCTTTCTTTGTATAGCTGAGTTTATGGAGTGGTACTTTAGTTCGCAGTAGCTTGGATGACTTGCAGTTAGCTATGCTATTGTGGGGAGAGCTTGTAATTTGCCTTTTTATCAAACTACCTTAGTAGCAGCTCAGAGATAAACCCAAGAGATACATGTTTATTTATGCCAAGTGGAGCCAAAGAAAATGCTGGGAGGACTGTCTTACAACAGAGTCGATAGCTCCCTAATGAGACAAAAAATAAACCTTGTGAACTGAATCAGATATAATCAGAGTTTGCATTTCTGGGTAGTGAACTAATATTACAAGCAGAAATGTTCTATATCTTTCTTTAACCAAGTACTCTATTTTACAAACAAAACAGCAATTTTCTTGAGCTTGTCACAAAAGGAGTTGGTTTTCAGAAACTTGTATTTTTCAACTAACTTTTATACAAATTTAAGTCTTCAGGTTTAACCTGCCGTGTGGCACTATTTTTAACTCAAAACTACCACTCAAAATTTGCTGAGTGCCTAAGACACTCAAAATTTGCTGAGTGCCTAAGAAAGTGGTAAGGTATAGCACAGAAGGGCCAAAACTCAAATATTTTAGTAATTCCGGACCAATAATTCAGGCATAAAACCAACAATTTCATTGCTGAGCCCTTTCTCTCAGCTTGGCTTATTAGATACTGAGAAAAGTAGAAATGTAGTCTGGGGGATCATCTGTCCTTAGGATTAGTTTTGCTCACTATCAAATAGGATGAGACTTATGGACAAGCTCATTAATTCCTTACAGGAATTAATTAAGACTGCATATTACGTACCATAACCCTATTTTCTCCTATTGCTTGTCTTCTTGTATTCAATAATCTGTCTAGAAATGTAATTTTGTAATAATTTATGACAGAGTATAAAACCTAGTCACCCTATACAATATCTAGGAATCTAGCATACTGAGAGTAATGTATGATTATCAAGGTGATATATCAGTGCAAGTTACAGCAATTATCTTTTTCTGGAAAAGAAGTCAAAGCAAAATAATAATTCTTACTATCATTTGTTAGTTTTAACTAGAATTGGACATTTCTGATTTTCTTAATCTGTGCTCAAGCAGTTTTCATACTATACTATCTCTGACTTCATAATTAATTCTGCATGGTGAAATGATGTTGAGATCCATCTCCTTTATTTTTTTCTTGATGTGCTGTTTTTGGGTGGGATAGAGTTAATTTTTTTTACAGCCATGCTGATAAGACAGAGATGTTTTTGTTATTGCTGAGCAGTGCTTACATAGTCTTTTCTCATCCATGCCCCACCCTCAACAGTGAGAAGGCTGGGGATGCACCAGGAGTTGGGACGGGACACAGCCAGGACAGCTGATCCCAGCTGACCCAAGGGATATCCCACACTGTAGCCATCCCCTGTCAAGGCTTGACGAGGGGTGGTGTGCCCCTGCACTCCCCAGGGGATGGCTGAGGGAAACGGAGGACGAAGAAAGTGCTGGCGGCTCTCCACGGTTACATATAATACAAGTTTATCCACTCCAGAGGCAACAGGCCACCTGGAGGGTCCAAGCTTATGGGATAACCAGGGAAAGAGCCCTTCCCATTTCCGGCCCCTGCTAATAGGAGCTTCAGCCAATGGGAAGGGAGGACAAGGGAAGGTACAAACCATCTGGGGTGGGGGTAGGGCACATTATAACAGAACATACCATATAACAGAATAATAATATACAGTGAGAAATATATGCTAATTGCACACCACAACACCACACCATATGGAGTTGCGCACAGCCTATAAAGCTGGGGAGAGAAAGAGGAAATGTTGGACATGCAGTGATGGCATTTATCTTCCAAAGCACCCTTTTACACGACAGAGCACTGTTTTCCTGGAAGTGACTGAGCAGCCTCCTTCCAATAGAAAAATAGTGAATGAAATCCTTGTTTTGCTTTGCTTGCACACATGGTTTTTGCTTTACCTATTCAACTGTCTTTATCTCGAACCACAACTTTACTCAGTGTCACTCTTTTTATTCTCTCCCTCATCCTGCCACATCCTGTGAGTGGCTGGGTGGGGCTTAGTTGCTGGGTTTGGTTGAACCAAACACCTATTTAAATATCCCTGCTCCAAATACTTGTTTTGTCCCTTCAAGTCTCCATGACATCAATCACATCATGCCCAACAATAATGATTAGGCTCTTCTTTCTAAACAAGGTACCATCATGGGAAAAAAAAAAAGTTGGTTGTGACATTAGCTCCACAGTCAAGCACTAGCCTGTTGGATATATCTGCCTTTTATCTTTACCACGAGGGTGGATGAAAACATTATTGAGGGCTCTGTACTCCTATTCTCACTCACAAAATCCCTAAAACAAATATAGTCAGGTCAGGACTTTGGCTACACCGTTGGTGCCATCAGGGTTGAGCAACAAGGTATAGTAGTCAGGAAGGACATGAAACTTGATGAGTCTTATGCAATGCTACATGTCCTGATGGAAATATATTACTGCTTCAAGTGATGTTAGACATATCTGGAAAATGCTTTTGTCCCACCCAAGAGGTAGTCAACAACCACTAGCAGCTTTCATTTCCTTTTCTCTGGACTGATCCTAATTTGAAATTTGATCCAGAATCCTCTTGTCTGAATTTATTTTTTGTGCCTTCTTGCCCAGACCATGGGTTTAAACACCTGTAGGGGGAGATGAAGCTTTGCTTCTATCACTTCAAATCACAAGCTTCTAGCTTCCATGCACCTGGTAGTTCGTGTCCTCTGCTGTTCTAGTTCAACAGTGACCCTATCAAACTTCATGTCTGTGGTCCTAGACTCTTTCAGGAGTCTTTGTGAATGTTCTTGTTTATCATTCCTGATTCAAAAAAGGCTATTCCCTTTCTCAAGTATCTTCCTCAGCTTAGATTATGCTCTTTCTCCTAGATCATGTCTTCCTGAGGATGAGGCACCCTCACCATATCTATCTTCAACAAGGATTACCAAGATCTTCCTGCATTCCATTATCTAGATGGTGGAATCCATCCCCAGGAGTTACATCTGGACAGAGAGTGGTGCAATACTAAAAGAGGTGATTGCAAAACCTGAGGTAAAAGAGTTCATCCTGTGGTGTGTTACCCTGATTCATGATTAATGTTTTCTTACAAACAGCACTTCTCGGCTTCCAATATGCTGTTTGAAAACTACTATGTGTTTTGCTTCCCTTTTACAGCCTACTCAGAAAGTTTCTCACACTCTCTAGACATTCAATAAATTAGGAAGTCAAATACAAGTCTCCTTATCTTCAAATAAATCAGGACCTCATGCTATCTATGAGATTCTGATCATGGCTCCCTCCACCTATAAATGCTAAGTCTTTTTCCTTCCCATTGTCACAATGTGCATAAACACAAATACTCTATTTTACACTCTGCACAACTACAGTATTTAAAAACCTTTCCATATCTGTGAATACCATATTTGAAATGTAAAATTACATGTATAACTAGTCATATTCAAGATACAATATTGTGTACTTTTATTGGCAATGCGAATAGGCTGTTGACATGAGCAGAGTAAAAGAAATGCTGAAAATTAAGTGGACAATCACTGTTAAAAATAACAAAGAGAATCCAAACCTGGATACAGGTACCATACTCTTGGAGAACTGCAAATTATTTTAAGCATATTTTGAAGGTCTGAACCATTACATTGACACCTAAGATTCCCTACTCCACTGCAGCTGCAAAAGTGTGCTACCTCACACCAAGGGATTAGTTTTGGTCCCAACAGATATATAACAAGAAAGCCCCAAAGATCTATTTCCTGGAGCAGTCGCTTTCTGGTATATTTAAGAACATAGCTCCATACTTTTGTTATTTAAATACTAAAAAAAAAAAAAAAAAAAAAGAGAGAAAAATATGAAACATAACATTTTCAATAGGTAAATGCAGATAAGCTTGACATACCTCATACTTTCTCCAAATATCAGATGAAAGTCCCTCAATAGTCAGACTTATTTTCTAGATGTAGATGGCATTCTTTAGACTATCTTTTTTGGTTTTGTGTGATTCCTAGACCCGTCGGTTATATTTGCTATTCATACCAAAAGCCTGTTGGTGCAGAATAATAGGGAAGGAGGGGTCTGAGGGGGGGAATAAAACTGAGGGAGGGGATAACAATTCCGGGAGCAACCAAGTGGGAAAGGGGAGGGAGACCAGAGTAGTCCATTTACAGATAATATAACTGGGGGTTAACAGAACTGTACATTGAGCCTTTACAGATGTATAAAACCATAGAAAGCACCGTCACAGAGGTGATCCCAGAAATGGATTCAAACAAAAGGTTGAAAAGACCCTACTTTATAGCTACTAATTCAGTTACAAATTTAAACACTTTAAATTACTTCAATATTATTTCTACCTTCTGAATATATATCTTATTAAAATTCTAGCATTAGATAAGTCCTAATTATGGAAGTATATACTGAAGAAATGCGCATAGAAATAATAATAAAATGGGTATTAGGGTATGAGTATGTCTATGTGCATATTTTAGGATAGGATGTACATAAGAAAGGTTATTTGTCTTCTGAGGTTTAGAAGTTATATTATTAATTTCCCTGTGGCTTTTGAGGGTTTTGTTTTTTAATGTTACAAAACTTTTCTTTTTGTAATAATTATTTAATTTTTTACCTTATTAATTCAAGTTTTATGTCTCCTACATAAACCCAATGAGGACTGGTGACTCATTATGTCAGAATGTAAAAAACAAACTAAACAGATGAAACATTACAGAATTGTAAGTTCTTGAGTTTTATTTGCAACTGTTTCTTAACCGTATTTTAAGTCAAAAACTAATAGAATAATTAAAGAAAACAAGCAAACAAAAGATTTGAAGTCTCTTGTAGGTCGTTTTGTTGTAAGAGAATCAGCTCTCACACTTCTCAATGATTCAACACATCAGACAAACATAGAAAAATTAAAAAGGAAAACAAACAAGAACACTATTAGAGATTAACTTTAAATTTAAGTCAAACTTTAAACTCAGTCGGGTTTTAGGTGAAATTATCACCCTGGCCTTTGGTCAGAATTGCTGTATTAAATGTAAAGAGGTGCAAATATTATTTTTTGGTGCAAAACACAGCAGGCTGTCACAAAGATTCTTTCTAAGTAATGTAGATGACTATAGCCTCTTCTATTGAGAGAGTACATTTCTTGAATATGTTCAAATAAAAGCCAAGTGGTTGAATATGGATTTTGCAAATTTTTTATACGTGCACATGTTCAATTAGCATGAAATATTAAAGCATCACTGTACTGGTCTTATCATTCAAGGACAATAGATAATATTTCATTGCCTAAGTAAAACAAGTTTAATTGCTAAACAAGATTTCAAGGAATGAAACTTCATTTTAATCACAAACAAGCTGCAAGGCAATTTTCAATTACAGCAAGCTTTTTATTTTTATCCAGCTGTGTATCCCTGCTGATTCCTGAAATTACATGTAAATTGTCCCAGATTTTGAAGTACTATACCTACTGAGGTTTTTATTTTGTCAGCCGATGAAGTATCTGTGATTAGAAACTCACTAAATTGGCATTTTTAAGACTCATTACCCTACCCTGTATATTTTGGGACTGGATGATTGAATATGAAGAAGGTTTTCTTGTCCCAAGAGACATTATTCTTCCTAATTAGGCTGTTGGTAGTGCAAAGCGTTCACCTATCCTCCAACAACTTCAAAAGGTAATATAGAAACTAATCTTTAGAGAAGAGTCTATGAGGTATTGAAGAACCAGGTCAATAATTCGTCTTAAAAAAGTTTTAGATCAAATTCACTCTGGACCAGATTGCATAATGATGCTGCCTTTAAACTTTTACCATCATTCTATTAATTGTTCATACCTTAGATTTAGAGATACACACATGCCTGCATTATATTTAACCCAATGATTAATATTAATGAGTGTCTTGGTTTTAAAAAAATTGCACTGTTTAAATTTGAAATTAAAATAGAAAATAGAAAATTAAAATAGAAAAATGATAAACAGCTCTTTATTAAATACAGATATATATATATAATAAATATGAAAAAAATATATATCTGCATGCAGGGGGAAAGCAGGATGCAGCTCAGCTTCACTAGGTTGGTCGTGCCACCTGGAGCAGCCAACAGAAGAGAAAGGTAGGGGATCTCTCTTATGCATGCCTTTTGTATTTCCCATTTTCCTGCGATGCCTTACCCCACCCAGGATTGGCCCAGCTGTGTGTGGCAGTACAACGGTGCCACCATCCATTTACTCCCTTGCTCCCCACCCCGTCCCACAGAACTCCCAGCCTCCCGGAGCCATTCCCCGAACCGGGACATGGGTGGGGGATTAGGGGGAAGGAGGCATGCAGCATCCAAACCCAGAGCCCCATGGTACAGTTGAGATGGAGAAAATTTCCATCAGAATTAAAATCAATACCAATGAGCTATGTATTTTAGTGTGAAGAGTCATTATTTGAACTCACAAGGTTGCCTCCTTTCCTACAATCATTATATATGACATTAACAGAAAAACAGAAAATTCATTTTTATTCATAGTTAACATGTACATATTCAAATGCAAATGAAATATTTTTCAAATATTTTTTCTAAATATAATGCAATGGAATAAGAATTTTGTGAAGTAAAGTATTAAGGAGTATTAAAATAGGCTTGTATGTTGCATCTATTCATCTGTACCTTCGACAGGTATAGCATAACAGTCCTGGATAACAACAGTTTGCATTTTGCTGACAAGTACAGAGAAGGGCAATGAAGCTGGTGAAGGGTCTAGAAAGTAAGTTATATGAGGAATAGCTGAGGGAGCTCTGGTTGTTTAGTTTGGAGGAAACTCAGCAGAGACCTTATTGCTCTCCACAACTACCTGAAAGGAGGTTGTATGAATGTGAAGGTGGGGGTCAGCATCTTCCCCCCAGCAACCAGAGACAGGAGAAGGACATAGCCTCAGGCCAGGAGAGGTTTAGGTTAGACATCAGGAAGAATTTCTTCACTGAAAAGGTTGTCAAGAATTGGAATGGACTGTCCAGTGAGGTGATGTAATCACCATCCCTGAAGGTGTTCAAGAAATGACTGGATGTGGCACTTGATGCTATAGTCTAGTTGACAAGGTGGTAATCAGTCAAAGGTTGGATTCAGTGATCTTGGAGATCTTTTCCAGCCTTAATGATTCTGTGATTCTATGACTAATAAATGAAATAAGTGTTTGCAGTATTTTGTAAATTAGAGATTGGCAAAGTAACGCGTTAAAGATAGTTGCATTTGCCTTTTCAGATATCAGGCAAAGCATCACCAGCCAGTCAAGGTAGCTGCTTGTCCCTCTCTGCTCTGCACTGGTGCAGCTTCACGTTGAATATTGTCTGCACCACACACAGTTTTGGTCACCACAATATAAGAAAGTTCTTAAGCTCTTAGAGAATGTTCAAAGAAGGGCAATGAAGATGGTGAAGAGCCTTGAGGGGAAGCCATATGAGGAGCGAATGAGATTACTTGGTCTGTTCAGCCTGGAAAGAAGGAGACTGAGGGGGATACCTCATTGCAGTCTACAACTTTCTCATGAGAGGAAGAGAAAGGGCAGACACCGATCTCTTTTCTGTGGTGACCAGTGATGAGACCCAAGGGAACAGCCTGAAGTCATGTCAAGGAAGGTTTAGGTTAGACATCAGAAAAGGGTTCTTCACCCAGAGGGTGTCTGAGCACTGGAACAGGCTCCCCAGAGAAGTGGTCATAGCACCAAGTCTGATAGAGTTCAAGAAGCGTTTAGACAATACTGTTGGGTACATGGTGTGACTCTTTGCAGATGGTTCTGTGCAGGGCCAGGAGCTGGACTCGCTGGACTCCATGGTCCTCATGGATCTGTCCAATTCAGCATATTCAGTGATTGTGTGACATAAATTAAAATTGCTAACTTGGAAAAAATTGAACTGAAGGTTTAAAGTCTTCCTTCATTTTCATAGCACTTGGGTGCAACTGAGAAATGGACTTCTAGTTACAAGAGATATTTTTTCCCAGTTCGTCAAACAATGAGTAAAGTCAAACCTCTCACCAGGCATCAAATAACTCAGTCACGTGTTGCTGCTTCCGAGTTGACTGTGAAGTCACCACAAAGCATTTTTTGCTTTTCAGTAGGATAAATACATAGATAGTAAATAGATTTATTAATTTTTTTGAAACCACCAAATTCAGAAGTGTATTTCCACAGCTGCGAGATGCTGCTAATTTTACCTATCAATTTAAGCTTCAATTAAATACATAAGATTCATGGGTTTATTACAAATATTTATTTTTATGACAAAAATATATTAATCTGAGTGTTATTCCTAATAGTTGCAAGCCACATTTGTTGGTAGTAATCTGAGGATTTTAATCTTCTATAAAACCAGGCAAATTTTTCCTGTATAATACATTATTTCTCTAAATTTTCCGTAGGGTGTCACAAACAATTGTTTGTCATCTTAATTTATTTGCCATCTTAATTCATCAATTAATTTTATTCATCTAAGTAAGGATTTTCCAATAGCAGGTGAAAAATTTACTGTTTTATAGAACTTTCTCTTTTATAATGAAGAAAACCCCCTACTTTCTCAGAGGCAGTATTCACCCTTGGTGATCAAATACATCATTATAATCACAGTTTTCAGGCCTCTCTTGTTATAACTGTGCTATGGACTTATGCCCTGAATGCATGTAAATCAGTGTACAAAACTAAACAGATATATGTGAATATTCAAATTAATATTTTTATTTGCTCATAGTGTAGTAGCAACTCAAAGAAGTCAAAGGTAACACTGCAAAAAATTCTATTTGATAGAGTGTACTAAAAAAAATCTTAAAAGTGAAGTTTGACTCATTTTATTGTAACATTTGCAAATCATTTTGCTGTGTGATTTTTGTTATTATGTCTTCAGCTGTCAATAGCATTGACACTACTGCATTTGAACATGCAGTGTTGTGGGGGGTTTTAACTCCCCTCCAACCATAATTTTAAGAAAGTTGTGTTTCCTCTCCCTGATTATGATTCAAAACATATTTCACTGAAACAAGTCAGAATATTTGACTGTTCTGAAACAAGTAAACTGCCTTGGAGTTGTAACTTAACGAGCAAGACAGTAATGAAGATGAATTTATTCACATTCTGCTTGCAAAATACCTTTTTCTTCCCCTTTTTTTTTTTTCTTGACTGTATCAAGGCCAATTTGCTATTCAAAGAACACCACAAATGGTAGTTGCAAAAGCATTTACAGAAATGCTCTTAAATGTTATGTTTAAATGTAAAACAATAATAACTCTATCTTCTTGTGTAAAGTTAGCTATGTATGATCTACATATCTAGCATTTTCTGCTTGTGCATTACCTGGTCTTTTCTTTACATTTGTCAACTGTCACTTCCTTTCAAGCTAACATAAAAAGATATGAATTTAGGCAGGCTAATAGTTAAAATACTTAAAAGAACATAAATTTAAATTAAATCTGGTAGCTTCCTTCCAGACATGTAATTTTAAAATATTAACCACTAAGTCCACTAAGCATTTTCAAAAAAGAATAAATGGAAATAGTATAAATTTATTTGTACTGCTAACAAGAGTATATAATTTAACTTTTTCTGAAAAAGAAACCACACTACATTCTGGCTTCTGGCAAAAAGAAAGTACTTTCTGGCTTCACAGGAAGCCCGTTTGGATGCAGAAATACAGTAAAACAGAACACCAGCAACAGATTATTCCCAACTATAGAAGAAAACCTGTAGTGAACAAGAGATTCCATCAGATGAGAGCATGATGTCTCGGAAATCATTGGTGAAATCTTCTTTAGAACTGAAAAAAATGTAGAAGAAGGAAAATGAAAGAGCTTATCTATCAAAATGACAACCATAGCAACACTATAGGACATGCCCATTTTGAAAGTTGGAAAGTGTAAGTACATAAATTCAAGAGAATCTCTTCCTTGTAGTAAAACCCTACAAAACTTTTAACACAAAACCCTCCACAACCCACAGGACATACACACACACAGACTATGGAAAAAGGATATAAAAAATGTCATTTTGTTAAAACATTATTTTCATCTAGTTTTTTTAAGAAGATTTTAAAAAATACTGTGATTGAAAGTGTTTTTTCCATCTCTTCCTTAGTCCAATCTATTGCATGTATTGAACCCTTAACAAGAAAGAGAGAAAGGAAAACATGTTATTGAGTGATAATATGATGTTCAGTCACATTATTATCACTGGTCCAGCACAAAGATTTGCATTCAGTTCTGTCCTGGTTCCGGCCATCAGAAGGTTAGATTTTGAAGTAGCCAGGAGGGGACATGGCTAAGATCCAGAGGTTATTCTATACCACCTCACATCATTCTGAATAGACAGGACAAGGGCTCCCTTCTGGGTTGGGCAGCATGGTGGAGAGAACAATCAGATATTGTTGGGGGTGACACAACTTACGTATGAATCATTCATTTTTTGTACATTCTTTTATTAGTATTGTTGCTATACTGTTCATTTTCTTTTCTCATTTGTTTTTCAAGCAAATTATTCTTATACTAACCCATGATTTTTAGCTTTTGTGCCTCCAATTCTCCTCTCCAGCATGCCACAGGAGAGGGGGAAAGGGTACGAGGGAGTGGCACATGTTTTGTAGAGTCTTCATGAGACCACTAAATTGAGGACTACCGTTCCTAAATCACAGCAAATTCCAAAATGGGATTCACATCAAGTCTTAGGACATTATGGCAAACCATGAGAATATCATATTATTTGAATAGTTGCTCACTAACCCAAAATCATAAATTGAAGGTTCTAACAATACCCACTGGAATTATTATAGAATAATATTTGCTATATTTGCTAATACATTTTTATTTATATACATATACATATATACACGAGTTGGATTGGTTTGGTGTTTTTTCCCTTTAAAGAACTAAAGATGACTTCTGTTTACTCAGTCCATTCCCACCAAAAATTGCATGTGTGTCCTTGTGTAATACATCTTGTGACTAAAATTTATACCCATTCTGCCCAATATATTCCTTTAACACTTTTTTGTCTTTACTAATGTTTATTTAATAGGTATCTTGCTTCACCTCAGAAATGCCTGTATGAAACTCCCAAACTACTTGTATCACTGTAGACATCAGATAAGTAATCATGACTCAAACCCAGACCAACCTTTCTGTTCTTGAGAAACAGCAATGTACAAACCTGCATAGAAGTTATTAGTGGACTTTTAATTAGAATGACATAACTCATTTTAGTTTTCACCATTTCTGAAATTAATTCTAACTCCGACATTATTGGTATTAAGAGTTAAGGCGGACTGGAGCAGTGCCATGGTTTAGGAATGGTATTCTCCAATTTATTTGTCCCCCTGAAACCACTCTAAATTATGTGCTGCTCACTCACTTTCCCCATCCCCTCAGTGGGCTGGAGAGCAAAACTGGACATAAAAAAGGTAAAGATCATGGGTTGAGATAAGAACAATTTACTGGAAACAGCAATGAGATAAGAAAACAGGCACTAACAGAAACAATATTACCGACAAAAGTGTACAAGAGAGGCAAGAAATTCATGTGCAAATGCTTACCACGTGCATCCCAACAATACGTGATATCGCTCAACTACTGCCATGCTACCCTGACCTGGAAAGGACCCTTTCCCCTGTTCCCAGAAAATGACATGAGATGGAATAAAATAACCTCTGGGTCCTATCCATGCCCCCTCCTAGCTACTGCAAAAATTAACCCTGTCCTGGCCACAACCAGGACAAGCAGAAAGACAGATGGCTTGTTAGATAACAAATACCCATTAATGTTTTAGAACATTAACAGTAGAAATGCTTACAGTCACCAGGCCTACTAAATGCTTTTCATAAAAGCACAACAGTACTGCATACACAGTAATCAGAATGAAATACAATGCCAGGATTGTGAATTATTGGCTGATATTTTTCTGGGATATAGAGCACAGATGAGACTTTTGTTCTACCAATAGCTTCAGACATAACTTTACTTAACACAGCTCATTTACTTGATCAAAGTATTGCCAAGTGGTAAAATTATACTAAGTAATAATGAACAAAGAAATGAATGAGAAAAGTAACATAATGTATGAATACATTGTTTGTTGTTGATTTCATTAGACTGATAGTCAGTATAATTACAGACATCTCCTTAGATGTGTAGGAATACATTTTTCTTCTTCTCATCTGTATGAAATAACTTCTGAAATTCTAAATTTCATGAAATACAGAGCTCTCTTGTATGGTAAAGTCTAACTGTGAAAAAAGAAAAAGATGTAAGGAACTGCACAAAATCCACAAGAAGTCCTGTTTATCATATCTATTTCCATCAGAGCTATTCCCAAAGCTCACCACAACTGCTTAAATATACCAGACACAAGCTATCTCTTTGTGGGAGGGGTGGGGGTGTTGGCATATACCTGCTAGGCAAAGAGGAAAGAAATGTAGACATGAAGTCTGAAAATACAAGTAAGTCAACAAAGACCTTAGACGGTGAGAGACCAAATGCTCTAGTGTTTTTAAAAACATAAAGATTTTTTTTCTTGGTGTGAATGACACTGCTGAAGAGAACATAGCAAGGATTTTCTGTTGTTTCTCTTTATTCTGTGGTGTTGTTAGACAAAATATAAGACTGCATAGGAACCTGTAAGCAATTTAGATCTCAGTCACAGTTGCTTTTCCATAGCTATAAGACTGTAAGGATATTTCCATATCTGTAAGACTGTAAGGGTTGTGGTTTAGATATCCCATTATATTCCATTTTCAGATGTGAATTCTATATTTTCCTATAGTACTGTCTATACTGATTAAGTATTATACAGAAGAAGGGTGGACATTGAAATTAAGAAAAGAAACATTAAAATTCATACTGGTTTAGTAAAGTAGCATGTTGCTAAAGCAGTGTAAAACATGAAGGTGGAAGAGAAATTCTCTGTTAATTGTTAAGCAATATAAGCGATCCTCATCGGGCCAGAAGCATGAATTTAGGTAGTAATCAAGAGACTAAATTAGTATAACTGAGCTTTGAAAAATGTTATACTGAAACAAATATTTGATGGATTTCTAATCATAAATACAGGTGTGTGACTATATTAGCACCTGGAAAGTGGTAACATCTCCCTCTTGCTTGCAGTGAACTTTACTGTCAGTGAAACAAAAAAAAAACAACAACAAAAAAAGAGCTCTTATGAATCTAAAGGGCAAAGTTCTGAAGTGGGAAATGTTATCCTTTGCTTCTTATCCTGAAATGCCAAACCTGTGGCCTGGCCTTTTGTTGCTTAAGAAGTTCTTTTCCTGCTTTGTCACAATAGATTAAATGGCTTTGTGCCCCAAAGCTTGTCCCTTTCACTCAGCTCAGCACTTGTTATAAGAGTTCACTTTTTGCTGCAAACTCCATACATAGTAAATCCTGTACTATTTTAGCCCTATTCCATACTTCATTGCTTTTAGAATTATAAAATCTTTGTCTTAGCAGAAATTAACCTACCTGTTCATATATATTTGTTGTAACATGTTTTGTATTAGCTTTTTAGTGGTACAACTTATTTACCAGGTAAAGACCAAAGCTGTCAGAAATACCAATATCAAACCAATGACAATGCTGGAAGTTCTGGCAATAGTTTTCCAGCTTCCACACACTGTATCTGCTGCATGAATGCTAAGAGAATAACAACTCTGATTAATACTCTTATCTGAACCAGAATAATATTGAGGTGGTTGATACTAGACTTTGTGAGCCACAGCTATGAAATAAAGGTGGCATATAAGCCATCTGTAGGAAAAGTTCAGTTCATTATCCATAATTAATGAACTTCTTAGCAGCTTATTTGTATCAACAAATAGAATCAACAAATCAAAATGGTCTCAAAGAAATGATTTTAGAAACTTTCTAGGAAGAATATTTTCTGTTTAAAGACTGGAAGTTAAATGCAACTCATGAACTAAAATGTAGAATAAATTTTAGTAAAACCCTTGTTTAACATTTCAGAAAAGAATGGTTAAAGGAAAATCATACAAATTTGGAAAGAAGATTTAGATACTTTGATTAGTTACTTAGAAGCAGCTTTTGTTCAATGTGGTCTGCCAAGAATGTCAAAAACATTGCAGTTCAATGGTTTGCATTAGCAATGCCCAAATGCAACTCAAATAGTATCTGTAATAGCTACTTACAATAGTTGGCCTTTTACAAATGGCAGAAAAAACAGGATAAGGGGAATGCATCAGTATGTTACCCTAGTGCCAAGTAAACAAAAACCTAGCACAAATAGTAGCAATACATTAACTGTTTTCCAAAATGGAAAACAAAGGAGCATGAGAAGTATTTTCCACTACCAAGGCACTTTGCTAAATGCCCTTTAGAAAGACATTTTCTTCTGAACTGTATTAGGTCAAAAATGGATTTGGAAGAAAATGGAAGATATTGTTATTTATTTATTTATCTATCAATTTATATATTTAATTCTTGGGTTTTAACCTTGTGAAAATGTATAGCTGTATATGCTTGCCTCAGGCTTGATGATCTGACAGGATAGTTTACTGAGGCTGTCTGGTTTTTACCAAGCTATTGAGACATATAGGCTGCTAAAAACCTTGATAAAAAAATACGTGTGGCTTAAATTCCAAAAATCCTAGCTCAGCTAGCAGCTTTTTATGTATGCATGCAAAAATTAGAACAATTAAAATTGAGATAAAACATCTTACCATGCTACCCACTACTTCCTAATGTATTATCAGTTTAGTCAGTCTTTTCCCATGCTTGAGATTTTTATTAAACAATTAAGTCATTTTATTAAGCTACTCACAGGCTTCAGATCAGATTATACTTGCTGGCTTTGTTTCTTTCACTTTCATACTTCAGTACTGATCTCCCTGTTACACTTGAAAATGTGCCCCTTTCTGTCCTCTTTTTATCTGAAGAATGTCTTGCTTAATAACAATGAGGAACATTGTTGGTACAGAGGGTCAAAATAAGAATAAAAGCAAATTTCATATGATATTAACACTCAACTTGGATTCTTTTTGCACATGTCCAAAATAAGTTTAATGCATCTGTAAGAGTGATACCACAATCATATTGCCTTAAGCTTATAATTATATTTTCTCAGCTCAGATTATATCACAATGAAAGATCATTCAGCTTAATGATGATATGAAACGACAATGAAACATAAAGACCACATACAGGGTTGAGAGCAATATTTCTAACTTGTTCATGCTTGAAAGCCATCTACTTAATGTGTCCAGTTTTACCACTAGCAACCAATCTTCCATTCATTCACACCCACCTAATGTTAAATACCAAATAGATCTCTTTCCTTCTTCCCTTCATCTCCATCCTTCCAACCTAAAAGTAAAAAAATTGGAAATAGAAAGCAATCCAATAGACTTTTGAGACCATTAAACCTAAAGAAATAGTGTCTTGAAATATGGAAATAATTAAATAATAACCAATTCATTCCTTTCATGTGATAACAATCATATCTCCCATTTACTTTTGAATGTTTTCTAGGTCACTGAACCATGAAACAAATTTTAGCAGGTCTTCAGAGTATGGTGCATGACCATGAATTATTTTGCTCATATCCTGTTAAAATGACAGGATGGCACTGCTGCTGACATTATAGCTCAAGACGTCTTTAACTTTGAATGCTGCTGAAGACCATAACACACTTTGTTATTTTATACATTCTAGGAATAGAGATTCTACTAACTGTGTTTTCTGAATCCCCAAAGAACTTATTGCCCAGCTGATCTGTCAGCAACTGTCACATCCAGAAAAATAAGCTGAAGTAATTTCTCAACTGGAGGCACCAGAAATAAGCAGACATAAAGCAATACTGGATTTTGCATCATAATTTTGAAGTTATACAATAAAGCTTTGTGTATCTGTATTTTATTTTACCTTTTTCATTTGTGGGTTTGTTTCTCATTTAGGAAGAATATATTTTACTTTCATTGCTATTTCATATGTGTGTTTTGTATGTATTTTTGAGGCTGTGACATCACAGATAAGTTAATCTTTTAACAAATAATCTTGATCTATGGTGAAATTAAAATATAGAGAAGGTTATTAACTTCACAAAAAATTAGTAAAAGACTAGTGATAGAATAGATGACAAAAGTAAAAGAGCCTTATAATATCCTTAAAAATTTAAAGATTTTTAGGATTACTTTCAGCTAATTCAGGTAATTACCTTGTTACATTCCGCAAAAACCATTCAGGCTCAATGAGATAATAGCATGAGGAATTGAGTACCACATATGGTGGGTTTCTTGATGACAGCTTGCATATTCTTGCAATCACATTGCAGATTGTATATGTACAGTCTCAGCTCTGCAGATCATATAATTAGAACAAATTACAAAATTTAAATACCTATAAAAGGTCATCTGCAACAACTACTTGATGTACTTATAGATCATTTTGATCTTCAGTAAGGATCTGAGTGACAAACAGGATGAAAATGAACATGCTTTTCTGTAGTAATACAGTAGAGTTTTTTGGGCTAGTGTTGGAAAAACTGTAAAGCGGTGATTGGTCAGTTATGGTTATTGTATCATAAGTGTAATGAATCTAAATTTCAAAAGATAAAGTTTTTGCACTAGATTAACCCTAATTTTAATTTCCTTACTCAGTATATCTTGATAATTTCTCTAACAAAATTTCTGCAATTTCTTCCCTAAGAAAAACCAAGTAATGAAAGAGTAACTGTTAATATGGTAGATAACCCAACTGGAATACAATTTTTTTTTCAGAGTAACATAGTAGAGTAAATAGTGTTTATTTCAACAGTGGGCTTCTGTCTTTGCTGATATTCTTAGGCAGAAGTCCTAAAGATATAATAGATATCCCATTATATACAACTGGCCAGGTGTCACTGCTTAAGGGGGAAATAAAACAAATTCAATATTAAATTTTTGAGACCTGTTTGAATATAAGGATAGAAAGAACTTTTATTAAAATAGAAAAATAAAAATATGTATTATGCATTAAAAACCACTCTTATCAATGCAATATAAAACCAGAGAATAGAATCGAATATTCGATGTAAAGACAATGCGTAGTCAGAATACAACACAATAATCCTTCTTGATGAAATAACACAAGCTCTTTGGCTTGAAAACAACACTGCATGTAAGCAGTGAAAAACAACAGGGGTACAGGGGGAGTTCAGAAGCTACAACGACTCCTGATGGCCCGAGGGGGGGCGTTGGAGGGAGGATAGTATGGTAGAGCAAGGGTTTCCGGGGACAGAGAGAGAGAAATAGAGATAGAGATAAGCTGGACAAGACTCACCACCCCCAAGATCTGTAGCCCTGCAAAAATCCCAGAAACCCGAGGAAGCTGGAGGAAGGACTAGGGAGTCAGTGCCATGAGAAGAGAGAGAGAGGGAGAGAGGATGAGACCAGAAGAGCCCTCTTCCTCCCACTCCTGGAACCTGTGGATCAGCGGAGGGTAGGACTGGACTCTGTGGCCTGTAAAGATCCCAGAAAACCTGCCGGAGAGTGGGGAAGAGGCCAGGGGAGCAGTGCCATGAAGAGGGAAAGAAAAGCAGAGAAGAAAAAGAGGGAGAAAGTGAGGGGGAGAAGGGCAGGGTAGGTTTCCCTAGCCAAACCAGGAGCATGTAGAGCATGAAAGGATCCGAGATGATGCCAAAGCACTGTGTTGCTCAGGAAGATGGTCTCTGAAGTTCTGATCCCAGCCAGCACGTGGCCAATATGGCATCATCAGGGTCCCAAGCAGCAGCAGATCCTCCCCCCAGTGCGGCACAGCCAAAAAGAGCATGGTGTCCAAGCTGCGCCTCTTTTTATACTCTCTGTCCGAGCCCAGCATTCCTCACGCCTCACGTGTGCATGTATGCCTCGTTCCCACGCCTCCCCCCTCCCCGGGTAGGTGTAGATTTTCATTTGATTGGTCCATCCTCATCCCCACCTTCTTCCGGTCCCGTACAGCAGGAAGTCTTCTTTGTGCTTGCCATGTGGCCCAACTAAAACAGTGGCCATCTCCCTCCAGCCTCAACTGGTACTCCCAGGCCACCCTGGGCACCCCAACCACGTCTGGAGCCACGGGGGTGCAGGGTTCCACTGGGCTGGAACTGTGGGGCACCGGGAGCCACTGTGGAATGGTGGGCAGGTGGTAGCATGCCCACAGGGAGAAAATCACGGCAGTGCCCCAGGCATGTGGGTGGCAGGGCTGATGCAGCGCCGCCCGCTGCGGCAGCACAGGGCGGGTAGCAGCGGTCACAGCGAGGGACGGGAGGCTGCAGGTGTCCTGTGGGCTAGCACCGAGCTGGGCACTGTGAAGATGGAAGGGGGCTGCGCGTGCTGTGTAGGCACGGTGAGCGTGGGTGGGCTGTGGTGTGCCAGCACCACGCCGCATGCCATGGCAGGCAGTACCTTCTCAGTGGGCTAAGGATAGAACGGATGTGGGACTCTGGAGGAAGGTAAGGTGGGTCCTGCCACTCTGAGCTGGAAGCGTGGACCCTGGCGGCTGGGGACATGCTGGGACAGCACAGGGCAGGCATCAGCGGCCGCGGGACAAGCACGGGGGCCAGTGGGGGCTTGGGTTGCCGTGCCCAACTTTGGTTCCACTGCACCACACCCCCCACGGCAGCCCACCAAGACTGGCCGCGGGCTGGGGGCATGCGCTCGGCTTTCCTCCCTCCCTGAGCCAGGGTGCCGCCCGTGGCTTTGCCCCCCCACTGTAAACAAAAATGGTTTTTACCCATGTAAAATGAACCATGACACCAGGTTACCTAAGAGCTACCTCATGCCTCATATCTGTGAATTTTAGATTCACACTTAAGATAGCTACGGTCATAGTAAAGTATTGTCATAAGACCTACAATAGAGTCTGAGGATTATATTAAGTGATACAACTGAGAAATACAGTAAAGAAGATGCCTTTTCCTAAAAAGCTCATGAAAATACCCACATCAGAGATTGAGATATGCAACTGTTGCAATTGTTTATCATTTTTGAGTAGGTAATTATATTGACGTAAAATTGGGTGGATCGGCAGATTGTGAATTTTAGCAATTCTAATATGAAACCAGTTTTTTTGTTTTTTAATTTCCCAGTGGATTGGGCATAAAATTCAATGTGATATCTCACACATATGTAATGATATGTAAGAGGGACAACAACTGAACTGTTGGTGACCAGGGTAGTCCAAAACTAGAAAAGACTGAGAGCAGCTTTACATATAGAAAGTACTGAAAAAATTGTACTCTGGTCTGATACAATTATCCTTGCATGTTTTTCTTTGCAATTCTTCTCAAAACTGAAGAAATGTATGAGATCCATTATGTTAAATCTCAAGACTGAGTGCATGACTTCAAAGACATTTGCGACACATAGCAGCAACCTACAGTTTATGTAATTATGTGGTGTGAGTCTGCACAAGAACTATAGCTCTCAGCTGTTATCTGCTTATGATAAATGATGATTAGGTATGCATCAAAACAGCTGTACTGGGTTTCAGTGGCCAGATTTTTGGTAGCTTGTGGGCCTATGGGGGAGGCTTCTTCAAGAAGCTGCTGGAAGCTTCCCTCATTTCCAGCAGAGCCAATGCCAGCCAGCTCCAGGCTGGACCCACTGCTGGCCGAGGCCAGGCCAATCAGAAGTTATGGTAACACCTCCGTGATACCATATTTAAGGAAAAAAAAAATGGTAGCAAGTAGATGAAGATGGCTGCTAGAGAAAAGCAGAGCAAGAAATTTTGAACCAACAATGTATACACCAAGGTCAGGGGAGAAGGAGGGGGAGGAGGTGCTCCAGGCGCTGGAGTGGGGCCCCTTCAGCACAAGGTAAGGACCATGGTGAAGCAGACTGTCTCCCTGCAGCCCATGGAAGACCATAGGGGAGCAGAAATCCGCCTGAAACCCGTGGAGGAGCCCACGCCAGAGCAGGTGGATGCTGGAAGGAGGCTATGACCTCATGGGAGGCCCACTTTGGAGCAAGGTCATGGCAGGGACCTGCAGCCCATGGGGAGAGGAGCCCATGCTGAAGCAGGATTCCTCCTGATAGGTCCTGTGGCATGTGGGGGACCCACGCTGGAACAGCCTATACCTGAAGGACTGTACCCTGTGGAAAAGTGACTCATGTGGCAGCAGTATCTGAAGAACATATGGATGGAGCAGTTTGTGAAGAACTGTCTCCCTTGGGAGGGACCCCCCAGGAAGCAGAGGAAGGACCCCTCTCTCTGAGCAGCGGCAGAAACAACATCTGACTGCAACCTCCACTCCCGTCTCCCTGGGCCACTGCGGGGGAAGGAGGTGGATCTTAGAAAGAGGGAGGGGTGGGGGGAAAAAGGTGTCTGTAAGACTTATCAAACTCCTCACGCTTAAGCCCTGATCTTGATAGTAATAAATTCTTAATATCCCAAATTGGAGCCTGTTTTGCCTGTGAAATGATCAGAAAGGAGTTTCTTATGGTCCTTATCTCAAAGTTGTTAAACCCTCTGGTTTTTTCATCTTTCTCTCCTCTGTCCATTTGCAGGGAGGGGAGTGAGAGAGCTGGCTGTAGTGGGTCCTAGGCACTCAGCCAGGGTCAAACCACTACAACAGCATGCTTGG
Organism: Calyptomena viridis; assembly: GCA_013390005.1. Lineage (NCBI taxonomy): Eukaryota > Metazoa > Chordata > Aves > Passeriformes > Eurylaimidae > Calyptomena > Calyptomena viridis. The sequence continues at coordinate 47,450 of WEIV01024899.1, forward strand.
GAAGTTACCACTTCTCCCTGACTCCTCGCAGAAAAAAAAAAGTTACATATAAGCTTTCTACATAAGGCAAGTTTTAAAAAGATCTTGAAAAACTTCTTCTATTCCCCTTCCCCCTCAAAAAAAAGCAAGCTTCTTATTTGTTTAAACTGATTTTTTTCATATTAGATGATGAAGAAGGATCTTGTCATAGGCCTGAAAACTGCATAAAGAGGTTGTGTGTGGCAATTAGTAAACTGTATAAGCACATTTTGAGTAGTTTTCCGGATTAGACAGACACTTTTGCCTTTGTGTTGTGGTTTGATATTGCCTGGACATCAGGTGCTGAACAAAGGCGCTGTACACCCCTCCTCAACTAGATAGTGGAGAGAAAATATAATGAAAGTCTCATGGCTTGAGATAAGGACAGGGAGAGATACCCGAAAATTACTGTCATGGGCAAAACACTTGGGGAAATCAATTAAATTTGTTACCAATCAAATCAGAGGATAATAATGAGAAATAAAATTTTAAAAGCACTTTCTTCCAACTCCTCCCTCTTTCCTGAGCTTAACTTTATTCCTGATTCCCCACCTCTTTCCTCTCGGTGCACAGAGATGGGAATGGGGGTTATGACCAGATCATGGCTCATTGTTTCTGCCACTGCTTCCTCCTCAGGGGAAGAACACCTTTCCATGCTCCATCACAGGGTCTCTTCCATGGGAGACAGTCCTCCATGAACTTCTTCAGCTTGAATCCCATTACTGCAGTTCATCATAAACAGCTCCAGCGTGGGTCCCTTGCACAGGATGCAGCCCTTCAGAAACAGAATTCTCCAATGTGGGTCCCCCACAGGGTCACAATTCCTGCCAGCAAACCTGCTCCAACGTGGACTTTCATTGCAAGCTACCACCTGTACCGAAGTCTTCTTCCTTACTGGTTTCATCTTGGTGGAAGCACCACACTTCTCAGGAGCTGTCTGAGGAGTCACACTGTTTTTGGCTCCGAGGCAAGTGTCCACCATTATGGCAGAGACCTAGTGCACTTAGCATTTACCTGGGTTTTGGACCTACTTACAGATTGCAGTGCCCTCCACTCATGACCTGCTCAGTGAACTCTCACGCAGCATCCTGTATTCTTGCCCTGTCTGCTGTGCTCTTTGGAGCCATTTAAATCTCCCATGCTGCTCCCAGCTACATCTTCTCACCTGATTGGCTCTCAAGAGCTTCCAGGTCTGGACAGGTCTCAGGGCTGCTGCTCGGGTGTCCTCGATCTTGGGGACTTCCCTGTACAGCTCAATCTAACCCTCGCTCCTGGACTTCACTCAGTCACCACCTCACCTGGAGACTATTTGTTTTGGTCTTACCATGTTTTAAATCTGTCACACTGCTCCTGAGTACTTTTTTTTTTACTTTTCTTTCTAATTTTCCTTATAATTTCCTAAATTCTGCTTGTGTTCGACTGCACCTGGACATTGAGGTGAGGATTTCAATGATCTGTCTGGAATGACTTAATGGTATTTTTCTTGAGAAAAAATACCTAATACCTAATTTCATGCCACCTGCAGTATGCACACAGCAAGGTCTGTTTAACGTTTTTTTTGTGCTTCAATTCAGAACATGGAATTTCATTCACTGTTTCACTGAACAATTACTCATGTGTGAGATCCTGGTGTAACTCTCCTCTGTTCATTTTATTTTACCAAATATTTCATATTGGTAGCATAGTTCACTATTCACACCTGTGACAGATTATGAATCTCTAGGGCAATCCTAATTCCATGACTGATTTGTAAGAAGTTCCATTGCTGACCACCACCCGTTGTATACATTGATCCTCATGGTTATCCTTAACTTTACTACATTTCACTGGCATGAGCAATTTATAAGGCTATCTTTCCTTTTACCCTATAACAGCTTAAAGAAATTAACCAAAGTTCTTCAAAGGTCTGGATACCAGCTGGATATCTGAATATCAGCTCATTGACTCCTCTGAAAAACTTTGAGTCACAATATACATATCTATGACTTGATTACATGTTCCTCTTTATTTTGTTGTTAACATTTTTCTTGTTTCTGGTGTGGAGGCTGATTCAAGCAATACACTCATTCAGGAGTTTCATGTCTGAATTCTCTTTTTATATTATTTCTCACTGTATCAAACTGTTCTAAAGCTTTATGACGTCACTTTAGACCAATTTCTTATGATAGTTTTGATGCAGAATATACCTTAGCTTCTCCACAGTATACATCAATACAAAGAATTAAATTAATTTTTCTGCTGTCATCTTGTCTTTTTTTTGAGTTCTACTTTGACATGAAAAGAGATTGCAATTATATCTTTCTCCAATACTGCTTTTCTGAAAGACACTCATTTCATGATGGTTTTGGAATTCTTATTATTTATTGTTATTCATCATAACTTAATACCTCTAACAAGTTATTTCTCAATATTCTCATTTTCCTGCCTTATTATGGATATGTATACAATTTCTGAGTTGAAATAAAGAAAAAAAAAACAACAGAATTTTTAACATGTTTATTTTCCCTACTTTGCTAGACTAATGTTAAATTGGAATATATCATGCAAACTACAGAGGAGTATTTTCAGGCTATCAGCATCAATCAGAATCACTACATACTCACTGATTTTTTATTTGTTTCCTAACAGACAACACATTGAGGTGAAAAGTAAATTCTTTTCATCAAAAATACTTCTGCTATGCTAAGCCAATGCAAATGCTAATAGCAATTAAGGTGCTTATTGAGATACAAATTAATGGCTCCAGTCACACGTATGTAGAAAGTTTCCTTTAAGCCTCTGTTGATGTTTCTTTTAATAATGAGGAAAACTGGAGATCTAGAAGTAAAATAAAGTACATCTCATTGATTGGGGTGTGTTTGTATTGATAATTACAAAACTTTCCAAACTGGGAAAAATTTTAGTTGCCTGTTTATTACATTTTTATGTGCACTTTGTGAGACAAAAGTACATAAGACACAATTCTCAATGCTAATTTCTTTGGTTCTATAAAAGTTAATGGGGTAAAACATTAAGGCTATATTTCTTGAAGTCCACAGAAACTGCACAATTAAGGAAGGAGTTTAAGAGAAAACATATAAACAAGTCTCTGACAAAAATTATTTCTATTAATCTAAAATGTATAGCTGCCTAAAATAAGTCTTTCTTATAAATGGGCTATCATTAGTTTAAAAAGTCCTTGTACTATTTAGCATAATTACTCAGTTAAAACTGGATTTCTCTTCTTATTAGTTAGAGATTTGTTTAGAAAAAATATTACTTTATAGTAGGGCAGTAAAAATAACTGTTTTCAGCTAAAAGTGCTGAAGAGAGAAATGCATCAAATATATTAAAAATATTTATGATCAAAAAGTACCAACCTGTTTCTTGATGCACATTGTTTTGCAAACAATAATGATCTTGTGGCTGCAGAAAGAAAAATAATGGGCTTAAAAGTTAGAATTCCTGTAAGTTCTTTCATTATATTTTCTGTTTGCTAGCTAATTGTGTGTAAAAAATCAGAGGTCACCCTGCAACAATCTTTTTAAGGCCGGCTTACTGAACTATGAATCATTAGGATATATATTTTCTTTTTGTTATTGTTCATAAACAATCAATTTGAAGTGCCTGTCTGAACTGAAGGTTCAAAATGATGAAACCAGAAATATAAAACATCATTTTCAAAGGCAAACAATATTTGTTCCAAGTTTTAACGGAAATAAATCTTATCACATAGTATTTGTACAACATTACTTGAAATTCATTACTAGCAACAAAGAGACAAAATCATAATGAACACATTAATCTATATCAATATCTAAGAAACATGCCTCTGACAGTCAGGTAGCATGACAAATAAAGACATAGAAGAGGAAAAAAAGGAGAGAAAAGTTTGGAGGAGACAAAATGTATGGAGTAGTACATGTGTCTGGACAGGTACATGGGAAAAGGAAAATCAGAAGGGTGAAGGTAGAGAAAAGGAAAAAGCAATAGAAAAATTAACTGTAAGAGACTGAACAACAACTACATTGATTAAAGTAATTGACAGTTTGTAATGCAAACCAGTAATGTTGATACTTTAATAAACAGAGGGATGTTTTTGAACATTTGTAGTCTTTCCACATATGCGAGCATACAATATATATGAATGCACATATGCACACATAGACATACACCTGGTTCCACAAGTGGTTACGTGTGATAAAAGTGCATTGGAAAAGAAATCTAGACTGAAAGTAATTGTAGTAGTTTTGGCTGAAATAGAGTTCATTTTCTTCATAGTATTTTGTACAGGGCTATTTTTTGGAGTTGTGCTGAAAATGATATTGACAGCAGAATGAGGTTATTGCTGAGCAGCACTCGTACAGAGTCCAGGCCAGCTCTGCTCCTCATCCCTCTCCACCAATGAGGAGGCCTGGGGTGCACAAGGACTTGGGAGGTGACACAGCTGGTACAGGTGACCTGAAGGAAATTCCATAACTTATGATGTTGTGCTCAGCTTGAGGAAAGAATGAGTGAGTGGGGAGACAAATAGAGTTATGGCATCTCTCTTAACAAGTATCTTTAAGGCATGATATTGCTCTGCTTTCCTGGAAGTGTCTGAGCATCTGCCTGACAACAGGAAATAGTGAATGAGTTTCTTTTACTTTGCTTGCTCACACAGCCTTTGCTTTACCTCTTAAAGTGTTTCATCTCAACAGGATATAGACGTCACATAAAGTTTGTGTCTAAACTGTGAGATTGGGACTCCCAAGCTAGGAAACCTAAGAGAGTTCATAAATAAAATTAATGCCTGATGTTTTGCGTCATTTCTGGGCTTCAAGGTAACTTGGGGAAGGTAAGAGCTGATACCCATTTCCCTTATTTCAATTTCTTCTATTCCCATTTTTTTGTTATTTCTAACAGAGAAATGTGTACACCTGCTTTTCTAAAGGAAACAAAAACATGAAAGGGAATATTGCATGAACAGTTTTTGTCCCCAAACGTTGTCAAGACACAGATATAGAACATCAGAAATTTACATGTTTAAGTACATCCTTAGGACAGAGGGAAAATATTCTGAAGTTTTTACCCTTCTATATTTTTACAAATTAATCTAAATCTACTTCCACAATTAATTTATTTTCACCTGGCACTTCCGGCTCCAAAAAACCTGTTTTCCGTGTCAGTCGATAATGCTAACAATGTAGCAACCAAATCTTTCTTTTAATGTGCTGGCCTTCTTGAGAATCATATTCAGTCAAAGGTTTTAGATTTCTCCTCTTAAGAGTTCAGTTCTTGTTTCTCATTCTGGGCTTTTTTCTGCATAGGCAACCTTTGAAATTTGAGATGGCCCACAGAGGGTGTCAGATGAAAAGCTGTTAGTTAACTATGTTAATTGAGCTAAGTGTTAGGCATTTCTCCTGCTCATAACTGAAGCTGACATACCTAGACTGAAAAAATGTCTGAGCCATTAAGTAGTTTATCTAGCCAGATGTGCCAGCATAACTTTTACTCTCACAAATATGTAGAGACAAATTCAAAGCAAGTTTCAACACTACCAGTGTTAATACTAGAGTAAATTGGGTCAAAGTAGGAAGTAGAAAATATGACTAAACAAAAATATCTGCCTTGCACTCTGATGAAGACCAGCTATGAAAATGACATGATAGTCCATGATCATGGTACTCATTTTTCGCACCACCTTTGTTTTAATGTCTTTTTTTTTTTCTATCAGGTGTAAGTGGAAGACTTGGGGAACAAAATCTGTTTTCTGTGAATTTCAGTAAAATGAAAATATTGAATGTACATAGAATTTTGTTACTGTTGCATAAACTTAGCGTGTTCCACAATCTGATCACCTCACACATCAAGTAGTATGTAATTTTCAGTTACAACCAAGACTTCCAAATTCACTGGCTACAAGGATGGCTCGTAAGATGCAAGGCACACTGACAACCTCTTTAGAGACACACCTTAAAGGAATATAAACGCTGTATGAAATAGAAAAAGTAAAATTCAAGCATTATTTGTGTTTGTGCGCAGAAAGTCTTTTTAAAGTAGGTGACAAAGGTTTTTACTTCTCATAACTGAATGTAAAACAATCACTATCAAATGAGATGCAAATCATTAAGAATTTATTTCTTGTATCTGATGCAAATTGACTTTAGAAGTTTAATCTGTATTACTGCATGCTGCAGGGATTAAAATTAGTCTCTTTTATTGAAAACAAATCCAGATGAACTACTGAAATCCTCATAAATATAAGACATTTCTTCTCTCCCAAGAAGGTCATCCCTGTTTCCTAGACAACATGACTTAACTAAGTAAAAGTGACAATTTAGATGTTTTTCTTATGAATCAAAGTAGTTTCACTTATTTTATTGCAGGCACAACAAATGCTGAAAACACTGTTTAATAACATTATATACATATTTATTGTTATTTATCAAGAGAGTATACTTTAAATGGCAAAGCCATGGAACAGAAGTGTTTGCTGAAAGATGTAGGATTTACACAACGCAATGGGTAAGCAGTCTTCAAAAGAGAACTGGGATGAGACTAATAGAGCTGGACAGAGTAAAGCAAGAATTACAGGAGATAATTCTTGGGACACATCGAGACATTGAAGACGGGTCTTTGTTATGAATGAGTCATGCATGAAATTTAGTTGAAAAAACTAGGAATTTCCATGCCTAAGGAAAGATTTTTTTCATAAATTCATCACAAAGCACACAGTAGCACTTTGAAAAAGATAATGTTTTCTAAAGGATTTTTCAGTATTTACTGGCTACCAAATGTTACCTCATACATGCCTCAAATATACCTCCTTAAATACACAGAAACGTGCCGCAGTGCCTTCCCAGATG
>WEIV01024901.1:14824-46900 GCA_013390005.1 Calyptomena viridis
CTCGGCGGCCGGGGAGAGGTCTCAGGAGCCCGCCCGGGAAAGGGCCGCTGTGCTTTGGCCCCGTGCCACGGACTTTATTTCATGCTTGCTGCACTAAATGAGTTAACAGCCAAAGGGTTTTTCATTAACTCGACTTGGCAACCGTGTATTTCGTTGGCTTCTTCCTCCCCCTTACCCCCTCAAAAAAAAAAAAAAAAGAGAAACGTAATTTTAAGCAAAAGCTGAATGGCATAATATGGGTTGATTTGAGAAGGGGAGACTTTGTCAAGATCTGTCACATTTCCCTTGTTCCCCTGTCCCCGTGCGTGGTGTGTGAGTGGGTTGACAGCTGAGAGTTTTATTTTGAAGGATATGTGTGTCCTGATTTTTGACCATTGCTTTCCTGTGGTGTGTTGAGGCTCTGTGTGTCCTGGACCATGCAGGAGGATGCTGACCCTGAGGGAGGACAGTGACCTGCAGCTGTCCCGTCAGCCCCACAAGAAGTGTGTGGATGGGGCCAGAGGCAGTGTGTATGTACATGCCGGGGAGCATGCTATTGTGTGCAGGGCAGGTGCATGCAGGGCAGAGAGGGCTGGTGTGTGTGTGCACACATGCATAGCGGAGATGAGCTGTGTTGCATTGCTCCGTGCGAGCCAGATGTGTGTGCCTGTATGTCCTGCCGGGTATGTGTGCAGGTCAGAACGAGGGCCACATTGGTGCTTCGCTGGGTGTGAGTGTGGATGTGGGTATGCTTCACCGATTCAGGTGTGCGTGTGTGCTCATGTGTTTGTGGTGCAAGGGCTGTGTCCCACGGGCAGGTGTGGGTGGTAGTGTGCCTTGGGTGCAACGGCAACCCCTCTGTGCTTGTCTCCCAGGCTGGCTGAAGCTGGTGGGCAAAAAATACCTGTTCTGTAAGAGATGTTGGGTATTTTGGAGGGGGGGAAGCAGTGCCAAGAAAGGTGGTGGTGATGGAAGCAGAAGTTTCATCGAGGTGGGAAGTATTTTGGTAGTTTTGCTCCAGTAGTTTTGTCTGCAGCAGCTGGCCGGGATGAGTTGTCCCTCTGTGGGTGCCGCTGCTTTGTTTCCTGTCAGTGTGTCCTTCACCTCTGTCACAGCAAACTCACAGTCGGGCTGGTCACGCCTTGCTCTGTGCACCCTCTCTTGTCCCATTGGGGTGAGCTTTAGTGGTTTGTGAAGGTTCCCCTGTGGTGAAACTGGAAGCTGAACTTGTGTAGGAGCACCTGTGGTGTAGTTAGTATCAGGATGCAGATATTTCAGGAGACATCTTTAGTTTTACAAGAGTAGCTGCCATAGCCATCTTGAATGAGCTCTGTACAGTAAAGTCATTTATGTGGGGCTCTGTGTTACTGGTGCATGCACACCTTTAGTAGCTCCTGGTGTAAACTGGTTTTTAGCTATCTCTACAAATTCCTGCCTGGGGTTTGTTGTCAAGCCTTTAGTTCCTATAAAACTGAGAGGTGCTAAAGTGACACCTAGTTAGTGATAAGTACTATGAGGTCTGTGTGAACAAGAGGGCATTATAACCCCCTTCTAAACTGTTAGTTTAATATGCAAAGATAATGCTTACAGGAGAAAAAAAAAAGCATCAGTAAGAATAACATTGTCCTAAGGAATGATATAAAACATGTTTGAAGAGATGACTAGTCTTCGTTAGCACAGCCCCTATGCAAGCTCAGCACAGCCTTCTAAATTGGTGTACGTTACAGTGTGCATCAAGAGCTGCATACTGCTCCTCCATGAATGTGAACGACTGCTTTTCTGTGCACTGTAGAAAACAGTTTGCATCACTAGGGTGAAATTTACTTGCTATTATTTGCAAGTGACCTCAGTAGCTGTGTCTACCTGGAGTGGAGCAAGAGGAGTGACATTCAACTTTTGTAGATTAAAGTTTTCTTGTGACAATGACTAATGTGTTTGCTTTAAAAATTAGGTTCATCCTGTGATTTTATAGTTGGTCATAGTGTTGTGCTGTCACCAAGATCTAACAATAGCATTTATTAGTACAGAAATACTCATTGAAGGGGTTGAAAATGACTGTGTCACCACCATTCTGAATCTCTGCCTGTTGAATGGATCCCTCATTTTAGCAAAGTTAGTGCCTTAACACTTTCTAGATCACCTTAGGAAGCTAGGTCCTTGGCTTCAGTTGATTGAAAAATGAGTAACCTTTAAGATGCACCTTGCTGTGGGTGCTTGCACTGGAGAGGGCCTGGAAGAGTATCCTCATACAAAAAGAAACAGTGTAGTGACCAACTCATGCAGACTTTGGGCAGTCTGTTCATTAGGATTTTTTTGTTAAGGTCTTTGTGTGCAGGTGACTTCAACAGTTATCTGTAGTTACCTGTCGTCTAAACTAGTGAGTTTTATGCTGAGGCCCAATCTAGTGAAGGGCATCTATATTCAGTATGATCCAACACCTGTAAGCTTCACTTTGAAGGCTTCACTTCTGTGAAGAATTAAATTTGTGCCAAGAGTTTCCAAGACTTCTTTGGGATTACGTGCAAATGCAAAATGATCCAATGCCTAAGATTTCGTGAGACTAGTGATGGAGTCTGTCTTTGTATACTTAAAACTGTAAATCTGAGTTTGACTACACTGTTTCTTAAAGTCATCAAAATAGAAAGCTAAAATGCAAAGTGATTGCATTTTGCAGGAAGCAACTTGTCCAAGCTAGCAAATTTTGTAGGGAAATGTGCCTGTTTAAGTTTTTGAGACATACCTACGATTTGTTGATACATACCTTTTAAGCATGAATGGGCATTTGATTTCTGCACAGAAAAGGGAAATGGACTTAGTACTGTTTTTCACAGAAGTGTGGTGTTCCTCAACTTGATAAGAATGGTACAATCATCCTATAAGCTGATTTGTTGCTTGTGAACCCAGTGCTGCCCTCTAATAAGCACACTGGCCACTCCCATTGACTGCTAGGAGTTGCGTGAGGGTGATTCTGTGTGGAATTACAGTTTCTGTATGCGTATCTGAAGTCCTTAAATATATCAGCAGTTAATCAGCTGAAACTTACAATGGTCATTTTTTTTTTTTCTGTAGCCATAAACTTAATCCAGATACCTAATCACAGTGTTGCAAAAAGCCCCTCAAAACCAAAAAAACAAACCAGGAAAAAAAAAAGTCAGATTTATTTGGTTAGATATGTGCAATATAAATATTTGAAACTTGGAGGAACATTGCTTTTTCAAAGCAGACATCTTACATACTGCAAATATTTATATACTTCAATGCTAGGATAAAGCTGTTCTTACTCAGATACTGAAGGCAAAATTCTGTTTTTCAGTTACCCACTGTAACTGCACAGAAACTCTCTGGCTGTCATCAGTACAGTATTTGGGAGTTAGAACAACTTAACAGGTATCAGTATTTCTTGATTGTCACTTCTAAGTTAAAAGTAAATGCAACTTTTTTTCCTTTTCCAGCTGGAGTGGTTCTAGTAAATATTATGTTAGTGAGCCTGCATTAAAACCTGCTAGTGGATTATGGTGCAGGTAGTTAACACTGCCATGGCTTTCATTAGGATGATGACTTCATTACAAATGTTTACTTTCATTACCTAACTGTTAGTCAGCAAATGTTTGGTCTCTTGATCTGCTGAACCTGCTTTGCCATTTTGAAGCCAGTGAGCTCTGTTTTTTTTTGGATGTGATGATTACTCAACACTGGTTGTTCATTTTTTGATGTTGTTTACACCTTGCTTATCTGTAGAGGCCCATCAGAGTAGTTACACACTTCGTGTTAGCAGTTTCTCCTTGCGTTCCTGAAACTGTGTTACGGCAACAGCTCTTGTGCAAACGGACTCGAGGCATTAAACGTGTGTTCTGAGATTAAATTAGTGTGTGCATGGACAATACTTGCATCTCTTAAATTTCTACCAAACTGTTTATTGCTTGATAAATTGTAGGAGATATAATCACATCTGCTGTAAGATAAGTTGTTCAGTGCTTCTGAGCTGTGAGCTAATATTGCACATAGTGCCCATTGCAGGCACAGTGGGACAGGGGCTGTTGAAGACTGTTCTAAACTGTTTTAAGTCTTAATGTTGTGGAGGAATAGAAGGTCTTTTCTATGGTTTCAAGACTGCTTACCTTCTGACGACTACTTAAAATTAATTTTTGCTAACCCTTCACTTAAGTGATTGCTTATGGAAAAGAACTTAATTTGTATCAGCAGGATATTGCGTAGCTTAATGCTTGTTAAACAAAATCCACGTTTCATTAAGAGCTGTTGCGGAAGCTGTAGGGCTGGCATTGCTGTTTTGTGTCATCATACATCCAGGGTAACTTTAGTAGGGTGAATTTAGTAGAACTGAATTTACAGTAGTGTGTGTGGGGATGAATTTAGCACACAGCACTTAGCTCCTAATTAAAGCTTATAGTATTACATCCGTAATCAGGGCACTCTTAGAATCTCTAAGAAATTACTTTTTTCTCTTCATCTACTCTTCTCCTGTTTCTTTCTTGCCATCTCACTGTATGGTGTTGGGAGCTTGCTTCTTCCAGTTGAGGCTGTCATATTTATGTCTCAAAGGAAATGTTTTCCAGCAGTGTAGTCCAAATTGCAATGTAGAAGAATTTTGTGGCTCCCCAAATCTTTAAGGCCAATTTCTAAAATGATCTAGCTTTTAATCTTCTTTTCAAAGTAAAACAGAAACTACAAAGCGTATGTAATTACAATTCGTAGCTATTTTTAGACTCCTGACATGTGTCATTTGTAGTATAATGATAAAACAAATACTCAGGACAGAGGCTAGACAGACAATTTTCAGACCAACAGCATCCATTCCAGCTACCCTGTGTGTATTTCATACGTGTTTCCTCGGGTCCTTTTTTTGTTTTTCTTTTTTGGCTGGGAGTGTACCGAAACTGTATGTTTCGGTACATGCTGGAGGTGCAGAGAAAAATGAGAGCTCTGTCTATCTGGCAGGTCCTGTTGGGAATGTTTGATGAAAACCGGATCGTATGTCAGTGAGTTTTAACGTATTGTGAGCACACACACACGCACACACACACGCTTTGCTTTTCCGGCAGGTATAATAGAGGAAGAACGGTGAGTTGGCTTGTCACTATTTTTATACTGCATAGAAATGCTTGTGTTGGCTTATTACAGGGATAAAGCTGACTGAATAGTAATTTTTCCTTGTCTTTTTAAAAATGGTGTGCAATGAAGTGGTGTTAGTTTTCAGTAAAGAAAGAGGGAGAGAGGCTGGTGGAAATTAAGGTGTTTTAGTCACAATTGTAGTCTAATTTTAAAATAATCGTGTTTATTTATTTAAAAATCGATTTGGGAATGAAATTAGCGATGTTCTTTGTTTTTAAAAGGGTAACGTGTGCACACTCACCATATGGTTGCATTTAACCCATATTGTATGACCTGACAACAAGTCACATTTATGCCCTGATTTATTTCAGTGTTTCAGAGTGGTTTTTTTCTGAAATCTAGTACAAGAAATGATGCATTTAGGATTGTGCAATGTAATTGTCTTTAGCTGTTTTGCCTCATTGTTACAATGACACCAGGTTCATGAGTAAGCAATATTGTTCCCCTTCTGAAATAATTACCTTAAGAAATAGTCGGTCTCTGAATGTTGAAATGATTTGCAGGAAGACTTATGAACAATAGCCAGTGACACGGTGTGTTGTAAAGGATTGCGGGGAGAGGTGTTACAGTCTCTGCTGGCTGAAACTAGAGCTGCTCCTTTGATGGTTGAGTATGTGCTTGCAAAGACTTTCTCTCCCCTCCACCCCCTCCCGCTCCAGTCTTTACACAGAGGTTGCTTAGTTGTCTATTATAATGGATGCATTCTGGCTTCCTTCTCAGTAGACTGGGAGGCACCTGTATTGGTGAGTTGGTACCATTATTGGCAGCCACAAGTATGATAAAACCATGAATCGGAATCTTAAGGATTGCCTTAAACTATACAATTAGGGATATAAGATCTCTTATTTCCCCTTTAGATTTGGAGCCACTAGGAGTTGTATTTTTAGGCTTTTTTTCCCCTGTGCCATCCTACCTATAAATATCTTTGGGGTTTTAGGAGATGAGGCTGTACTCTGTGGTCCCCAGGTGTGCAGTAAATAGGAGTTAGCCCCATACGGTGTCGCGTGAGAACTTTCAGAAGTCAGTGGCACTCCTCAGTGAGGTACCAGTTGCTCACCATCTGTCTCTTAAAGTCGTTTCTTTTAACCTTGAAATTCTAAAATATTTCAACAAGGTTATTCATGTGTTTGTGTGAAGTGTCTATAAGTGTATGGAAAAACTGCTAAGCTTCTAATTTCAATGTGCTGTTTGAATGCTAATGTATACCAATTAGGAATGGCTGACATTGTAATTTATAGAAGTTGAAAGGAGCATTAAACACAACCCTTCCAACCCTAAATACAGCTTTTCCATGTGTGTAGCTGCGTACATGAAACCAAGGGGGTCTGTCTTCTAGATGGTTGTGCTTGGACATTAATACATCCTTGGATGAACTACCAGTCGTGGGTGTTATCATGTCATTCCCTTTGCAACATCCTGTGTGCATATATACCTTTGGCTGATTAACACAATGCTTTTCTTGGTACTGTTTTTGAGGGCTCTATGAATGCTTACTTTAAGACCATTTTTAGGATAGTGTTTTCATCATTACTGAGAAAAGCTGCACAAAAGCTATAGGTACTTACTTTAATTAGATTTGCTCTGTTTGTCTCTTTTCTTTCCCTCCAGATAAATTTTACCTCTGTAATGAATGCTGTGATCTTCAATGCATAATTTATATTGACATTAATAGTGATAGTTGGAGAATGTTTTAATGCTACTTTGAGAAAACATGACAATTTATGTTGATAACCTTGGTCCCATGAAGCTGGAACAGATTTTAGTAGAGCTATGACTCTACGTATCGGTGGTATGATGAAATAACCCACTTCTCGTTGTGGCAAGCATATTGAAGGGTTCATCTTATCGTGAGCAGTACATACCAGGTGTCAAGTGACATGCCAGACACACAGCTTTGCTTCTGAATGATTCCTTCCAATTAGAAAGTAGTGGCTTTAACTGGATCAGCTGAGTAACTGGAGTCTCTCTGTTCTCCAGTGCCAGGAGGTGTATATTTGCAAATGTTATTTATTTATCTGCTTTTTAATGAGTTGCAAAATTGTTGGTAACCTTGGGTAAATTTAGGGGGTGGTGGAAATACTATGTGGAAATTGTAGGATTAATGGTTTAGCAGTTGGGATTAAAAATAGTCTCAGCAAATTACCCTGTTGATATTGAAGCCAGAATCTGTTAAACCAATCTGCTTGTAACCCCATTATCAGTCATTTATTTTCTAGGTTGATTAGGGATTATAGGTTGCCGTCACAAAAGTAAGCAGTGCAAAAGGCGAGGATTGATAATATTTCACTTCAAAGTTTCATGCACTTAAAAGGAGAGTGTCTGGAGCTCAGAAATGGCTTCTAGACTGGGCAGCCTTTCACCCCAGATTTTTATACTCTCGAGTGGATGTCTAAGGAGCCTGAGTATTGTAAAAAGGTGGCTTGGCTTGTTAAAAGTCAGAAAAATAGAGTGAAAGCAGTAAAGTAATCTGTGAAATTCATGCAGGCCAGTAAGCACAAAATTTTAAATGCCTGTTGCTGAATTGCTTGCTGTGGTGTCTCCTGTTTCAGTGCAGAACTTAGGGCATTTTTTAGTCATGACAATGTATATGATGTGCAGTCTATGCAATAGACTGGTGGCTTCTGTGTCCTGTTCTAACTTGCAGACAAACTGTGTGTACCCTTGCATAACAATATCTTTTAACTACCACCTGTATATTGCAGGTCATGTGTTAATCTCTGAATAATGGATAGACTTGCAAATCAGGGCATCCCCTCTGAGTCTTCATGAAAAGATGACGGCCATGATGGAGCCCTTTAGATAGTACTCTTATTTTCTGCTGTCTGGCTCAGGTGATGCTGTGACTTTCACACCCTTTGCTACCTTGTCCTGGTGTATAGCTCAAGATAACCTAATTACATTTATTTCTCTTTTCAGTACATGCCAAGTGAAATGCAATGAAATGGCAGGTGAAGATTTTTGCAACTTTTTTACTAGATTTGAAGCACTGCACAAGATTGGTGGAGAGACACATAACTGTTTTTGTGTCCTTGGCTCTCACAGAAAATAAGGGAGAGAACAAAAAAGTTGAAGAAGAGAAATGCTGACCTGCTTTGATAGAGGAATGGAAGATACTAGTTAAAGAGGAATCCATTAGGGACTGATGTGTCTGGGAGGCTGACAAAAGGGAAGGAAAGGGGGTCCTTGAGATGTAAGAGATATGGCTCATTCCTTACCCTTCTAAAGACTAGGTCTTCTTCTGCCCTTGCAAAAAGCTTATCCAAGCCTCCTGCAGGCTCTAGGACTGGTGACCAAGGATCAAGACTTGTATCACCAGACTGGAGAGGAAGACAGATGGTTACCTGCTTAACATGGCTCCTCTGTGAGTTTTGTGCCCTGGAGGGTGGGAGAGAGAGTATAATAGAGTTGGTGAAGGGTGAACAGCCCAGGGCAGTGGCAGGGTCAAGAAGTTTGTCTGAAGTTTGGTTCAAGTCCTCTTTGTTGCAGTTCATTGTGCAGACTAGCTCAGGTTACTTTGCAGTGTAGAGACAACCTTCAGTGATCCTGCTGGCTCAGTAGGGTTGGGAACACTGCTCTCTGAGTTGGTACTTCCTCTGCACAGCAGAAATAATCCTCATTGCTGGGGAGCGTCTCTGTCCTCTGTGGTCCCCATGGAAGAGGAACGCTCATTCTTAAACTAACTCTCTTCAGCATTTAAGAAAAAAGACAAGATGATCCGAGTTGTGAGTCTGACAGCTAAGAAGATGCTAGACATGAGACAGATTTTTGTTGTTCTTACAAACCTGGTTTATTTGCTTTATTCAGTGTACTTAACACTTTGGAGAAGAGAACAGTATTTGAAGTTCTAAAGTCTCAGTTTCTCATTCTGATGTGCAAAATGAAGTTTCCAGTTTGAACTTTCTCAGCAATTCTTTTAAAAGAAAGTATCTATGGAGGTATAGTGTATGTGAATGTGGAAAAATACATGAAAAATAGTTTTGCGGAGAAGTAATAAAAATACTCTTCACACAATGCTCCCTGCTTTCCTTCCATGCTGTTAGGGTCTAATGGATTTTGACTAGGCTGAGTGAAGTTTTCTTGTGGAGTCTTACAGCAGCTCTGTGAAGTTTATTGCAGACCTGATAATCATAATTTCTCTTTGTGTAATTCCACCCACAAGTAAGGTAATTACACCTTGTGTTTGGGATAGCGGAGCTATGCTGATATGGGCTGGGTCACTTGTAAAGATCTCTCAGCCCTTTCATGGCTGCCATCAGCATTGGTCTCTTTGGTCAGAGTTGGTGAAGAGCTGGTGAAGAGCTGGTGCAGGCAGAAGCCACGACAAAAACTGGAGGAGAGGAAGACAGGGTTTGAGGAGCTGAATACAGCCTTAAAGGAAAAGAGAATGTAACTAGATCATACAGAAATCATGTATGAAGGGGGAGAAAATGGGTGTTTGGAAAAGCTGTGGATGTCCAGGAAGATCACTGAAGGCAGAGAACCAGTTTCTGCTATCCCTACAGATGCTGAGTTTCTGTAGATGGCTGTCTTTGTTCTTTGTATGATCATAAATTACCATGGGAGGAATCTTGTAGTTATCTGTGTTAAGGTATTAAAAAAATCCTTTTGCCTTGGTGATGCTTTTTCTTTATGAGTGGCGAGATTGAGGTGGTGATTGGAGCTTCCCCAGTCTTCCTCTTCCTGTACAGCATTGCTGGATGTTTGGGATGGGTTAATGTGATGTAACAGAGACCTTTTTTTAATTCCTGTGGCATTGATCTGTTGAGTGGTGTCTGCCATCCTGCAGCAGCTCAAGAACGAGATAGGGAGTGTGCAGAGCAGTGTAGGAGCAGGATAATGGGAGATACCTGGTGTTTTATCTGGTGTCTAGCATGTGCAGTCCTGCTTCATCACCAGGGGTTCTGGGAAGAATTAGAGTGGTAGTGCAGGTTATAGAGAGGAGATGTTAAGCACAGAAGAGGAGGTTGGTCGAGCACATGTGTTTGCATGTGCATGAGGTAACTGAATTTTTCTTGTGTGTAGTTACTTTAACAGAGTTAAGACTTTGTTTCTACTGCACAGATTACCATTTATTGTAGGCCCTTTTCCTGTTGCTTGTCCCTCAGATGTACTTTGCTCTGCAGTCCCCTTCTGCTGGCTGCTGTGCACTGCTGAACTTGAGCTGATGTCAACAATCAGAATGTGAAGGTGGCAGAGACTTAGGATGAGTGGGTGGATATGGCATGCTGAGCATGAGAGTTTTTGGAGGAGGAATATGAAGTGAAGCAGGTTTGTGTTCAGGATGTAAATCGGAGCAATCTGAATGTTGCAAGGGCCCATGAGAAGGACGAAGTTATGCTGAGAAACCAGGCTGTTGGCACAGAAAGGTTGGGAGGATATTAGGTGGGATGCTAACAGCCACCTAAGGATGATTAATTTTTAGCACTGAGAGCAAACTTCCTTAAAAAAGAAAACAAAGAAATTGCTGTGAATGAATAGAATTTGTTAGGACTATCTAGGTTTGTAAAAGACGTGTGGTGGCAAAACCAGCCATTAAAAAAAATGCGCTTGGGAATTGTGTTATTCATCCCCTGTCTTTTCCGTGAATACTTTGATGAATCTGTCCTGAAAGCACATTTTCCAGGCATGACTTGTACGGCTACAACCTTAACTCTGATTACTTTTACAAAGAATGTGCAGGGTATAATGTTGCTGGTCTCTG
The DNA here is from genome assembly GCA_013390005.1 of Calyptomena viridis. Classification (NCBI taxonomy): domain Eukaryota; kingdom Metazoa; phylum Chordata; class Aves; order Passeriformes; family Eurylaimidae; genus Calyptomena; species Calyptomena viridis. The sequence goes on from WEIV01024901.1 coordinate 25,635, forward strand.
AAAACAAAGTAGTAGCTTTATGTTTTATCATTATAAAGGAGATAAATTGAGTACTTGCAGCAGTACTTTTTTCGAGGCTTCTTTAGCTTTGATTACATCCTTTTGCTAACAGTCATCCTCTGAATCAAACCACAACTTGATGGTCAGGTAAAGGTGCGTGGGAACACAGCAGGCATCTGTTTTTGTCTGACACAAAGTCAGCGGTTTAGTCTTACTGAAGATTATGATTTATCAAGAGAGTATAATTATAAGCTGTTGTCATATGGTGGCACCCAGTAGCAGTGATGATCTGTTGCCAGTGTTCTGGGATGTGTACAAACACATAGTAATAATAAGTCCCAGGACTTGATTGTATCTTCTCTGTATACATGTGATTGTGTGGATCCATTAATGGGTCATTAAAGCTCTCCAAAGCATATCTAATATCAAAATTAAATGCTAATAAATGCCTATTAATTATCACAGCCCCCTTCCCAATAATAAGCTGTTAGAATTGAATTTACTGTGTATTTTACTAGAGTGGGGGGAAGCCATTGAAAGTGTTTGATCCTCATCTGGTGTTTGAATGTGTATACACAATACAAGGCAAAAATTCAACTACAGTCTTCCTGGTACTGAGGGCTGCCTGTGTGGTGATGCTGTGGAGATGATTTCAGCTCTCCTCCAAACTCAGCTGAAGTCTGTGCAGGAACGAGTCCTGCCCCAGGGTTGCAGTAAAACAGCACCGTGGGGCTCTGGTTCTGCATCACTCCATTGGTACTGAGAAATGTGGTCAATACCAATGTCCCTGGGTAATCTCAGAAATTAACCTGCCAACTACCTTGAAAAAATGAGAGTGATTCATTAGCCCTCCCTCTTTGTATTTGTTATAGAGAGGTAGTAGTGAAAAGATGACAATGAAAAGTCACACAAGAGATGAGAGTGACTAAAGAGGAAGAAGTTTGGTATGCCATGTAGCATGGGTACTCCCATGTGAATAAAAATACAGATCTGTCCCTTTGGGTAAACTATTATTTATGGTATTTACTTTCACTGCAAAGATACTCTACTTTTGCAAACAGAAGCAGCAACTTTTTGATTTTGGTAATTCAGCCTATTAGTAAGAGCTGTAGGGCATAGTAAATATGCACAGTTACAAAGCTTGCTTTTATGTATTTTCTGAGTAGTGCAGCTAGGACTGAAGTGGTGCCACATCCCATGGACATGTAAATGACATTGTAATTTCTTCTAGACAGTGATCAGAAAGTGATACAAATTCCATCACTTTAGGACCTTGCATCAATTCGACCCCAGGGACTAAGCCTTGTTAAGTTACTGTGCGTTTTTCTGTGGTGTTTCTCCAGTGACTTCAGTCATGTTAATTTATGTAAGACTAGGGCTTGGCATTAGCTATGCTGAATACGAACTGTGGCAAAGAAAGTGTAGCAGGATGGCAAGGACTGGGCTAGCAGGAGATATGCTCATGGCATTTATCTTGTGCCTCTGCATACTTTATTTTAGCCGTGTATTCCCTGAGTCATGTTAATCCTGGTATCCGTAGGTAGTCTACACTGAGGTTATTCCTGCCTTGAGGTCATGGCATAGAGTAATTTATCTCACTTTCCAATTACTTTTTCTGTAACCTATACTGCCTTGTAGGTTGATGGTGAATTTATGGCTTTTAGGGGCTCTTGTGTGCTCCTGTGCGTGTGCACACATACATACGCACACAAGCACCACTACAAAATAACACCTTCAAAGCCCTCACTGGATAATCTTTACTGACATCAGTGAGCACTTCTTACTCATCTGAAGAGTTTTGCTGACTTGAGAGGCACTTTCTCATGAGTAGGAGTTTGCCAGTGTTAGCAATGGTTGCCCAGCCTGGCCCTCTAGGGTGATACTATGACTCAGTCATCCTGACCTTGGCATTGCCGGGGTGGTCCACACACACATATACACACACACATACACACACACATACACACACACACACACACACGCTAAAGATGATACCAGGCCAGGACTTGAAAAATATGGAATTGTTGGTTTCGTGTCTGTTATTGATGCTGGCCTTCTGTTTAGGATCAGGCAAACAGAATACCTGCAGCCTCATACGTACAGTTGCCTCTTTGGCCACACATAATGATGTGGAACACTTTGTGTTTATGACAGTTCAGTGTGATGCACTTCTATTCCCTTGCCTCCTCATGACATTGTGGGCTGGATTCTCCTCAACTGTTTGCTGTCTGTACCCACTGACATGGAGAGTTCAAGGGTGTAGGTCAGGCCACTTTGGTCTTCTGTGCATACCTGCACGCTCTGAATATATTTGGATAAACAGCAGGTGAGTTGTTAATGGAAAATGGTACATGCCTTGTTGGATAATGGGAAAGTGAAGGCAATATTGTCATTATGATGGCTTTAGAAACAGATTGTTATCTGTAGTTCCTCAAATGTGACAGAAAACACCTAGCTAAGTATTGTTAAAAAAAGGTACTTGCTTGCTAGAATAGCAGTAAGTGTAACTTTATGCTAAAGATAAGAATGCAATTATAGAATGGCTTCAGAATCCTGAAGTTGTTCAGTATTTCTTCTTTTATCCTGGTAAGGAACAGATTAAATTTTTTTTCTTTTTTTTCCCCCTACCTCCAGTTTTGCAGAAGTAAGTTATTTGTAGTCCTCTGTAGTTTTGGAGTGTTTATACATTAGTAAGCATCGTATTATTAACCCTTGCAAGTCAGTGTTGATTTTTTTTGTACAGACATAGTATATGCCTATACATGTGGAAGCAAAAGTCAGAGATTTATTTTTAAGCTGTGAAGGTGGATTTGTGGTGTTGGCAAGAACCAGACTGTACCCTAAGGCATCCTTGCATTGCCAGTTGGGATTTAAGCTTTTATACTAGTAAATTTTATTGTCTAAGTTAAAAGCCAAATTCATTCAACCAGATTAATCTCTGGTTCTTTTCCAATGTTGGCAGAGTTTAACCAGGGACAAAAGTGGCTATTTGGTTAAACATTAAAGGATGTTATTGATTTGATGTTTTTAACTAATATTAGAGTGAGCTCAAAATGAAAATAGGTTTTGAAGTTTTTGCATGGAGTTGCCATGCTGCCGATAGCCAAATGAATCTATTTATTTATTTATTTATTTATTTATTTATTTATTTATTTATTTGATCAGCGTACTTGCCATGAGTAAAAAGCTTGTAATTTAACACTCATCCTTGGTCTGGCAAGCTGATCCATGTAGGCAGATGCTAGTGGCCACTTGGAAGTCTAATGAACTGACTGCAAAGATTCGCTCGTGTGGGTCAGTCTGTACAACTGGGGTTTTAATTTGAGAGGCAATTAATGATTCACTGTTGCCCAATTTTGGATTTTTTTTTTTAAGCATGCAATCAGTACTTCCGTTTGAAACGTTCCTAACTCGTGTAAAAGCAGGTAGTTTATGGTAAGTAGCAGGAGAAACAGTTGGTCTACTGCATGAAACCACTGTATTTATGTATTGGTGTAATGTGTGTAATCCCTAAGTTTATGGATTCGGAGTCCTTCTGGAAGTGTCACAGATCCACAGTGCCCCTGAGCACTAGATTTAGCACTTGATGTTCAGATGTCGTTTTCAGATCTATAAAGCGTTAGGATCCTTACAGCTCCCCACTGGCTGTGTTCTTCAAAACCTTGAGGCGCTTGGTACTCTTCCCAAGTCAGCTGTGATTTATGCTCAGGCAGAGAGGTCTGAGGCAGCCCAGATGATAGCATTGAAGTTATCCTAAGGGAAGCTGTCACCATCAGGATGATTTAAAAGCCTAGTTGGGTGTATAATGCAATACCAGTGTGCAGGATATCCCTGCTGCAAGCTGCTGCAGGTCAGGGGCTCAGGCCTGGTGATGCTTCTGCCCAGGTACCTGAAGGATGGCAGAGCTGCAGGTGCACAGTCAGCAACCAAAGAAGCAGGTGGAAATGTTTGTTCGTGTGGATTTTTCTCAAAGCAATGAGGAGAACTTGAAAGGTGTTTAGGAAAGCTAAAATGCCAACTTGCATAAATGAAAAACAACTCAATAAATGCAGTGCTGACATAGCATAGGTGAGATCTTCTTGCCTGGTTGCTCCAAGTGCCCCATTATGACAGCTGGAGCAGTTGAGCAGGGTAGCATGTTGCCGCTCCCCTCCACAAGTTTTCGTGTTGCAACTCCTATATGGATGTCTTCTGGCCAAAAACTTTTCTCAAGCATCACTTCAGGAAGCATGTTTTGACACTCCCTGCTTGCATATATGCTTAGAGGGAGTTACTGCAGGTGTCACTGTAAAGACAACTCTTCTCTGATGTGTGGTTGTAAGGTTCCAAGGCAAAGGAGTCAGAATTACTTACTCTTCTTTAAAAAAACCCCCCAAAACTAACTCTTCCTCATTAAAACTGCATAAATTTTACAAAAATGTATGTCAACATAGGGTTTATCTCAGGGGAGGTGATTAGGTTTAATATGAAACACTGAGTTTAGAATGTTTCAGGTCAAGGATATCATATTGCAAGTTTAAAATGTTTAGGGTAAACCAAAATTATATTTTAACATTTTCAAGAAGGCATTTGCTGCAATGTCTGGTATGCCCATTTTATCTGAAACTTTGCACTTTGAGCAGTTTTACTTAGTTGTGTGGTCACATTGGGAATGTGCAAATATCAAGCTTGTCAGCAAGACTGATGTATTCACTGGATCCTGTCGTCAGTATCTGAAGACACATATGGACATGGAATCTTCCCCATTGTGTGAAGGGAGGAAAACCTTGAAAGGGTTCAAAAGCAAAGTTCAAAATCCAATGTCATCTTCAAAGAGCAAAAAATACATCCTCTTGCCCAGCCAAAAGTAAAGGTGCAGAGGTTTTCTATTTCTTTTCTTTTCTTTTTTTTTTTTTTTAAGCACAACAGTATATCAGTATATGCATTTGGGCTTGGAGATGGTCCTTCATCGTTGATTGTTGGTGGCAAGGTGACCTTAACAAGAGATCCCAGGCAGGATGCCTTCTTTCAGGAAAAGTTTGGTAGTGAAGGGCTGAGTCAATATTGAGAGGTGTGGTTTTTCAGTTTTGTTTGGTTTAATCTATGAGCATTGTTTGATTTCTTTTGTGGTTGTGACACTGATAAATCTGAAAACCAGGTTTGCTGGGAGACCTCAGTGCACTAGATGTCCTATTGAACTTGTAAAGGTGAGGGGAGAGGGATGTGGTTGGGATGTAGCAATTGACAAGTATGCTAAGATGTGGTAAGACCCAAGTTGATGCAGTCACCAGGGTGCAGTCAGATTTGATTGTCCTGTGCTTAGTTACTCTTCCCGTGGTTACTGACAGGTGAGGGAGGCATCCGGGCACCAGTGTGTTTGAGCTAGGTCATACAGTACTTGATTTTACTAATTTAATAATCTAGGGAGGTTTTGCAGCAAAACAAGCAGCGTTTGCATACTATTTCAGATTAAGAAGATCTGCCTCTTAAAGTGTGGGGTTTAAGATGTAATTACTCTATATTTATATAACAATCAGTTGTTGTAGAGTAAGCTAGGTAGCTTGTAGACTGACAGCTGGACTGATTTGGCTCTACAAGCCAACAGTAGCTTCTATAAACTTTTCTTTGGGATTGTTTTTTGTTACTTTGTTTTTAAGAGCTACTAGGTAAATGTGAAGTTGGTTTACTTTTTTTAAATAAAATTTGAAGATAAGATCAAGCCGTTTTTTTCCTCTGTGCCTAGGATGTAACCATTGCAGTGGTGCAAACTGCAGTGAAAGCATCATTTGCTTTATGCTGATGCAATAACATGGAAGTTCTGCCTCATGCTGTATGGGTCTCTTATCCTTTCAAGCCCAATGAGCCAGACTTCTTGAGCAACCAAATTCCATAAGAAAGAGCTCCTGTCCCTCCTGGCATGGTGTCTGTCTTTGTTGTAGTGGCCATGCAGTAGAGGACAGAGTCCTGGTGGAGGGACAGGGGTGGAAGAGGTGGAGACGTGAGGGCAGGGATATAGCCTGGAGGTGGTGGTTCACCTTCTCTGGAAATGTTGAGACATTTTGTTTTACTTGAGGGGTGCTTTGAAGTGCTCTGTGGAAGGCCTGCCTCTTTACCCCTGTCTTTGCTTTCAGGTGAGTAGGTTTTTCTCCCTACACTTTGCCAGAAGTGTTGGTTTAGCTGCCTGTGCTCTACAAGAACAAAATGTTTCCTGTGGCAAACAGAAATTGCATACAGAAACCCATGTTTGATTTCTCAATTCTGAGTCTCTCCATTCAAAAGAATAGATTTGATGCACTGTTTTTGTTCCACTCATTAAATATTAAAGGAAAAGATTCAGATTGTGCTGCTCAAGATCATGTAAAGTACTTAAGTCATCTTGGCCAGCAGAGAAGGCCTGAGGGAGTTAGGAGGTGGAAGGGAAAAAAAACCCCAAAACTGTCTAGTTAAAAATACTGGTGTAGTGAAGTTGAGGGACCTCTAACATTTTTATGCCAAAACTCAAACATCAGTTTCATTTCAACTGTTGATTGACACAGTGATTGCTTCTGTTGTCATATCTGACTAACTGTGAGGAAATACGTGAGTATCTCCTGGTTGCTTATGGTATCTTGGTGACCTAATACAGTGATGTATGTTTTCTCCCACTGCTGCCACTGGAAAGCGTGTCACTGCCTGTACATTCCTCCATCCATGAGTGGAGAGGCTTCATCTCTGTGCTGCTGCCTATCCTTAATTAAAGCTGTAATAATGTTTTTAGTTTATTAATTTATTTTTTTATTTTATTAATTAAGTTTTTGCCTCCTGTTGGTGAATGGAAGCACATTTCTGGATATTGAATGCTAGTGTCTTAGTCTTTAATTAGAAGTGTAGGCAGCCCAGTCAACCTTGGGCTTGTGAAAATTGCTACCCCGGTGGGTTTTATGGAGTTTCCTCCTTCCGTTTGTTCTTCAGTGCTTGAAACTTGTGCTGTTTGAATTTTGAGCATGAAATTTTAGTTGTGAAATGAAACTCCAGTTATTCGTATAAATTAGGAGGAAACTGGTTAACAGCTTTGTGTTTCTTACTGCTCTGGTTTTGCCTACTGGGAAACTTTAAGGAAATATATGGAGCTGTCAAGGATGTAAAAGCAAGAGTCATGTTCTTGAAGAGGAGAGACTTGGATAGCTGATGAAATCACAGCCCTTGGGTGCTGTGGAGAAGTAAATTGATGTCATTATGACATTATGGCAGAGAGCGTCTGATCTGCCAAACTGTCAGTGTTTGACGGACGTGGTATCTACTGACACGATGTTGCACGAGCGCCAGCCAGTTTCTCTTTCTGTCAGCACAGTGTTGATACTGCCAAGTGCCTGTTACTCCCTCCAACTATTGCACGTGTAAGAAAAGCTGCTGATCAATATTATAAACGGACAGTTTATGTTTGGGGATTATCAAACATGTATTGATCTGTCTTTTGGTTATGGGTGTGTTACATTAGGAAATCAGTGATTGAGACAGTCGAAGTATTGGTAACAGATAATGTCTCTAAATTACAACATAAACATTTGCAACACTTAATAATTTGCAAGGTATAAATAGTTTCCTGACAGCTTTCCAGCTTTAGTTTCATTTGAGTCACTAACACCCTAAAATTTAGGAGAAAAAAAAATCGATGGAAACATGAGCAAGTGACTTTTGTTTTTTTAATATATTTGATGTGCTTTTGTTTCTTTGTTTAACATAGCACAAAGTGAGCATCCCAAGGAAGTAATTTTACCAGACTGCTATGACTAAATGCCTCCAAAATGAGTTTGGAAGCAGGTTCTGAAAGTGGAGATGCAGCAGAAACAAAGGCAAAAGTTGAAAGAGCAAATGCCGACGTTATGCAAGATAGCAGATGAGAAATGGTTACAATAATGGTTACAAGCATTCATACAAGGGGAAGAAAACCCACCCAGATTCCCACTTAACAATATTGATTCTACACTTGAAAAATGAACTGCAGCTTACTGCATCCAAGTTGTGGAGAATGCTATCTCCAGATCCAGGGAGAGGTACAACAGGAAGGTTTTTGGTATATGCTTAGACAACAAAGTAATACAGTGAGGATTAAAGGACTTCTCAGGTGAAGTCATCTTCTATTTAATGATTGTTGAGAAAGCACTGCCATCGTGTAGTGTTGGCTGAATATATTTTGCAGAGTTAAGGATATTTCTGCCACTATATGAGTGAATGTTAAAAAGCAGATCAAAGCTCCAGTCTTTTATTGGCATCCTCCTAGAAAGGGCGTGTGGTTTGTATTTCACTGTGTCATAATTTTTAGGGGTTTGTTTTTGTTTGGGGTTTGGGTTTTTTGAGGTTTTTTTGGAGTGTGATATAAAATTATCATCTCTAGAACAATGCACAAATTAGTTATTCAGATAAAAACTGTAAAGTCTGGATGACCTAATTATAGATGTCTTTATTTGCACTCCTGTGTCCTGGAATTAAGTATTCCCTTATTCAGAAGAGCTGAGNNTGATTTTATTTTTTGTTATATCTACTTTGTCATGATTCTACTTACACTTAATAGGTATGAGTAGTTTTGGAAATAACAGTAGTCCCACTGGACTTTAGCAGATTATTTATGTGTGTGAAGTTACTCAGTTGCGTAAGTGTTTGCAGAATTGGGTCTTTTGTAAAGTTTCAGTTAATGACTCAAATTGCTTTTTGTTCCATTCTTAGTAACTTTTTTTAAAGATGTCTGAAAAGCCTTATTTACAACATAGCCCACTCTCTGCATTTGATTTCAGAAAGGAAAATCATTTTAGATCAGTTTCTGTTCCTGTAGAAGGAAAAAAGTAATGCGGAAATACAAAGGATTTTAGCTTTATGCATGTTTCATGCGTGTTACAATGGGTTCATTCATAAACCTTTAGTAAGATGTATTATGATTCTTTTCCTTTCACTGTAAAACATAGGTGGAAGTTTTCTAGGAGAATTAACAACACAAAAGCCTTAATTTAGAGTTATTATTACAAAATGATGACTTTACCATTCGGAGCAGTTTAATGGTTTTATGTGGAATGAGGAGACATGAGGCTTTCTCTAATGCAGGCCACTTCAGGACACTGTAAATAATGTGCGTCAGGTAATTTTGTTCGAGCAGTATACAACAAAACAGGGAAGTGCTAAGACTACATGTTTTACGGAAGTGTATTCCTGAATGAGCAGTTTTAAATACATCCTGAAATAGTTCCATACAGTATGGACATGTTAGACTCAGAACATCCTAGGTTTCCTCAAACAATATAAAGTACTTCTTGTTATTAAATTTTAAGCAGGATTCACTATGTGTCCTTTTAAACAGTTTTTTTACGTAATGCCTGGAATTGTAATGGTTTCAGACAACTTTTGATGTGCTTTGCAGACAAAATAGGGTATTTTCAAAGTAGCGGTTAAAGCATACTGACCTCCATGCACCGAAGGGTAGACCAGACAGTACTTCCCTCAAAAACTCACCTTCCACCCTCTGTCTTTCCCCACTTCCTTCTATGTGCAAGAGACTCTTTTTTCCTTTCTAGATATGCATTCTTGAGTACTTATTGCTAAATTATCTGATGCACCATTACGCAAAAATTAGATGAGGAGACTTGCAAAATATAGCTGAATTTTTCAAAGGAACCTCCATAATATCATTTCTAAGACTCTCTTAAGCTGCTGTGAAGATTTCAGTTTATGCCTCTCTCATTGTCTGCTTGCATTATGTGTCTGTACATATGCAGGTATATAAAATGTACTGTATAGTAAAGCTGACTTAACATCTCTTTCAAATTAAATATAGTCATTGAGGAAAGATTTCTTTAGGGTCAAGTTATTTTGTCAATATTCTACATTGAACTTATATTCAAACCCAGTATTTCCTGTTAACAGTCTGTGGAGTTGGAATGATGCTTGAGTGAAAAGAAATGTCTTCATGTAGTTGGGTGCAAGAACAAGCTGACCTCTCGAAGAACGTTTGACCTGTGGAACTCACTATACCAAGATATTATCAGAGGAAAACATTACAGCTGAGGCTAACTAGAGAGGTTTTGACTTCTGGCATGAGGGCTACTCAAAGCAAGAGGTCAAGAAGACACCTTTTCAAAGAAGGACGCCGTTGTCTAGTTCTGAATTATTTTGTGCTTTCTGAGTTTCAGTTACCGGTCTCATCTCTTACTGCTTTTCTTAGATGAAGGATGGCTCTGGTTTTAGAAAAAGTATTTTTTCTTCTGAATCACTGCTATAGTGGCTCAGATTTTAAGGAAATGCCCTTGTGATTGTATATGTTCTGTTATTTCAATACCAAATATGAACAGTGTCTGTCACAAAAAAGAATTTATTCCAATAATATTAATTTTTTTAAAAAACCCGGTGCAGCAGTTAAGCTCTGAGTCAGCCATAGTAAAGCCACAGAGCACTTGCAGTGTCACTGAAACTACATTAAATTACGTGACAATAAATGGCTATCTGGCAGCAATTGCACTTGCTTATCCACAGAGTTTTTGTACAAGAGACTCCAGTTCATATTAGAAATCAACACAGTAGTATTAGGAAAGCAGCACACTGCTCTGGTCTGCAATTTACATATTATACGCTTCTTTGAAAAATAGCTTTATTAAACCAGCCACTCAGACCAAATCATGGGCTTTTTTTAATATTTTTTTTTCTTCCCCTCAATTATGAAACAAGCAGACAGACTTGCTGCATGTTGCTTCTCCATTCATGGAAAAGATGAATTCAGAACTATCAAGCCAGTTTCCTGTTTAAATTGCTGGACTTTTTGTTGCCCAAAACTGGAATTCAGATGAAGCAAGAACCAACTGTTTCTCTCTGACCTTGACACATGTTTGCTTTTCTTGGCCAGCTGGAAAAATGTTAGAAAAACCTTCATGGTGAGACACTTAAGAGTATAATTAAAACCTTGCATGTAGTTTTACAGTTGTTGGTTGTGTTTCTTTAGAGAAGCGATTCAAGTAATTGTACATAAAAAGAATTGTAACACTAGCAGGAAGTCTGCCTGTAAGTGCTAGAGTTGGTGGGTGAAGAACTGTGATTTTGCACACATTTGGTGATTGATTTTTGATCATTGTGGAGACTCTCCCTGGAAAGATTCTATTGTGCAGAATGAATGAGACCAACTTTTGACTTCAGCCTTTGTTCTCTAGATGAGAAGAAAGTGATGAGGAGTGCCTCTAGTGCTTGACATTTTTTTCCTTTACAGCTTTCACCAGTGGAGGACAAGAACAGTAATATGGAGATAACTTAATTATAAAATGCATAGATGTTGTTTCACTTACTTGCTCAATAGGCCAGAGACATGGAAATATGAACCAGTGAAGCAATAAGAAACAAGCATTTACAAATTAAGTAGCTTTTAAGTTCAATATTTCTGTGCTGTGCTAAAGATATGTTGTGTTTTTATGCCTTGAAGTTTAGTATGTTTATGTCATATGGTTATCAGAGTAGTTTAAATACTTTTGGGTCGCAGATCCCATATAAGGAAATGTAAAGTGATACAAAATGTTGGTTCAATTGCGCTTTTGGGTTATTAGATGTATATGGAAACATAGTTCACTTCAGCTTTGTGAAAAATACCGATCTAGTAACACCGGTATAAAACGTAAGCCTTTTCTCCAAGCCCCACGCTGTGCAGTTAAAATTAAGCTGGACTGTGAGTTGCACTTTTTTGTAATTACAAGCATGAGCTGTGTATTGGCATAGCTCACCCCCGTAATTAGCTGCTACTGCACAGGTGTGGCGGCCAAGGGTGCAAGCTATTGCACGGGTCTGCATGTGTTGTTTTGGTTTACAGTGTTAGTGTAGATGACAAACATTAGTAATGCAGGGTAATTAAAGTGCTCATCTATAACTTTCTGACATCTCTGCAGTTCGTTTTATTTTAGGCTGCAGGAAGCATTATGAACTCTGAAAAAGCTGTAAAGAGAGGTTAATAGAAGTTACTGGAAACATTTTGAGATTTAAATGTGAAAGACTGTAATATTATTGCTCTTTATTTAGATATTTACATATATTTCATGATTTCTGGACTACTTTTTTCAAGGGCTTATGTACATTCTGCGTTAGGAGAAGTACTTCAAAATAACTGTTGGGATGAATGTCAATAATAGATGAGTCGAATCTTTTTCAATGATGTAAAGTTGTTATTCATTTAAGTTGGACCTTGCTGCACTGGTACACATCTGGTCATTTCTTTCTTTTGGTGGGATTTCCCTAACAGTTTGCCTTCATTAGCAGCTACCAAGTGACTCTTAGAAAATAATTAAAATTTCATTTGATGGTATTTGTAATACGATGACTGTATTGTTGCTGGAAAGTGAAATCAAATGCATGTTAGCCACAAAATCTCTACAGATGAGCTTGGCCATTTCAAATAGAGAAACTATTCGTTTTACAGTGAAAGCTGTGAAGTCTGGTGTGTGTGCAACACTGATAATGTCCACTCTTCATAGTTGCTCAAGAAGTCTGTATACTGAATGCCCTTTAAATCTTACTGACATCTTTATATATGTCATTGACTAAGATAAAAAAAAAAGTCCCTGTTGTTAGTCAGGTTTTTTAACTTGATTTTTCTTCCTTCCCCCTGGCTGCAAGATAATTGGTGTGAGTTGGTCACCTGAGTTCATTTGGTGGAGGCACAAGCAGCATGTCTCTGAAGCCTTTTGTAGGCAGGCATGGCAGTGTCTGGTTTGTAGTAAGGAAGGCATCTGTGTTCCTGGCAGCCTGTGTGGTGGGAAGTTGTGACACAGAAATGTTTAGAGCAGGTAGCAGAGTGGGAGGGGTGTGTGGTTTTAGAGCTTTTTTCCTTTATGTTCTGAGAAATCAGCACTATTTGCCTTCCCAACTTGGAAGTTGTGTTGTCAGCTTTTTTGGAGACAGTTGACCTCTCACGTATGTTTGTAAAAAGTCAGGGAAGGGAGTCATCTTTACCGTGGCAAGATGAGTTCTTACTGCTCTGCCAGAGATGGTGGCTTTGCACTGCAGTGCCAGCTGTTTTGCAACTTGCCAGGAAAGATAAGACTCGCCTGAAATTCTGCGGTCACATAAAAGCACCCTTCATCTGGGGGTGACTGGGCTGTAAGATCTGAGTGCAGGGAGGTCTTTAGCTTTTTCTTGTACAGTAGAAGATGGCTTGAGATTTGTTACTAATAGTCATGGGAACATAAGAGGGCCTGAACTGGATCAGGCTGGTGGTTCATATGCTCTATCCCGTATCTTACCTCTGACGGTGCCAGGTGACAGATGCTTGGGGAAGGAGCATGAGAAGTGGGACAAACATTTGGGCATTCTCCCAGTTTGACCAGTTTGCAGCTCAATGACTAAGCTAGAGGTAGTGTTTGTGTCTCTTTGATTTGTATCTCTGCATACGCTTTTCATATAGGAGTTTGTCCATTTGCAAATGGTGAGCCTCATTTGAGTTGGTTAGATAGTGGTGAGGTGCTAGGCAAATTGTGAACTTTCTTGAAATTTTGGATGCCCTGGTTTCCAGCTGATCTGTACCTTGTGGGCTTAGACAGGGCTTAAAAAGAAATCTGGTGCAAAAGGAAGCAATTCCGAATGTATAAGGAAGATAAATGTCAGCCTTGAGCCCTTAAAAACAAAAACTGAAGGGCTGTTACACGTGTAGGTGTAAGTGTGCAGTGACAGCACGGCAAGTCAGGAGGGACACCTGTCTGACTCAGGCTAGAATTTGACTCACAGTTTGTAACTAAAACCTTGAGTGTGTCTAAACCTTTTGTAAGCTGGCAGTCTGTCTGCAAGCCCTGAGATGAAAGGAACTTGTTGATGAGCTACATCAGACTGCCAGAATGAGGTTCCCAAAGAGCAGTTGTCTTGTGCAAGAGGTGACCAATGATGGGGCCCAGTGGTGGCCAGACATCATTTCAGAGGCTGGACCAGCATGAAGAAGCATCTAGGTAGCAGCATGAGACCATCCTTTGTACCTTTGGTTTGTTGTCAGAAGCATATGAAGAAGGAACATCGTCTTAAGTTTCATATGCTAGAGAATAAATGGTGAAACACATGCTATTCTGGACCTCATTTTCCAGCATTGTTGCTGTGTCTCAGAGGGTCGCTCTGTTGGCTTCTCGTTTATGAGACACCTGATAGTTTGTGTTGAAACAACCCAGTCTTTTCGTCTTACTGGTTCTGGTGGTAGCAGATGCTGCAGCTGCCTTTAGCTGTACCCTAGACAGAAACAGTTTTGCAAATGACAAACGTAGTGAGACACAGTGGGTTTTATCTGCACCCTTAGAGCTAGCTGCCTTCTCTTACAGTGGTGGTGTCACCATCTATTCTGCTTATATACGGGGTTATACTAGAAATGTTCTGGCAGAAAATCAAGGTATTTTTAGTGCTGTTCAAAGGTTTTGCAATATTTGTGCCACATTCGCACCAGAAAGAACCTGGCAGGTTTAGGAAAGACCTGTAGTCCTGCAGGAGAGAAGGAGCTGGGCCCAAAGAGTATATGGCACTGAATGTCTGTCTGTGCTTGTCTAGATTTTTATATGGTTATATAGGCTCAACAAACTAAGATTTTTTTAACACTGTATTTTATTCCTAGCACTCTAAATTTTGTTAAGTCTGGTCAAAAGCATTACAGAAAGTATTTATGAACCTAGATCTCAAACGTTGTGTACCTAAATATTTTTTTTTCCAAATAAAATAAAATAGTTTGCCTTTTTTTGCCTGATTTTTGGTTACCTGTAAATCCCATGTGGTAAGTGGAGACTACACCTGCTCTGCACATCTGACCATCCATGCACCCAATGCGTTGTGGAGGGGTGGTTCTGTTCACCTGTATCGCATGCATATAGGTAAGCTGTTTTAGCCTTTTGAGGAGTATTTTATGAATGAAGTGGCAGAGCAAAGGAATACCACATCTGTTTGCTTCAGTTATGGCATTTCCACTTTTTTACAAAATTTTTAGTGAAGAAGTTTGGGATCATTTCCCAAAGCCCCTTTTTCAGCAATCCAGTGGTTCCAAAACGGAAGATGTAAGCCTCACAAAACAGAAAGTTTCTTGACTTGTCATTTGTTGGAAGAAGCTTGAGATATGACTGTCAAAGCTAAAAAGATAAATAAGAGAATCCATAGATAAGTTACGTTCAAAAACCTTTCCTGCATCTATGGATATATTGTGATATTTGAGAGCCTGACCCATGAAGTTTAGAGTTGGCAGTACTATAATAATAATAATTTTTGTTGTGGTTTCTGTGCAAGTTGTATCCATACTTGGGTTTGGATACTGTGTTTAATTAACACCTTGAGTTTATATGTTAATTGAATTAATCATATGTGGGAAGTTTAGGAGATACTTGAAAGCCTGTTGGTAGTGTGACAGGATGAGGAATGCTACATCTGGTTGTAAAGTTGTATTTTCAGTGTTGTGTTCAGTGTTGTGATGTGTACTTGATTACAAGCCTGATACAAGGGTTTAATAAAAAAAGTTTCCTTTTATTTGGAAAATACTTGATTATAGATAAGGTGGTGTACTTCAGACCGCGTACACAGTAGTAGTAATGCTATGTGTGTTTGTCTTTCAAGATTTTTACTGTTAGTCAAGTTGTGGGGCAGGTTTTTTTTATATATATATATGGCAAGCTTTTTCTTGTGAGAAAATCTTCAGATTAAAAACAGTGACTTTGATAAACGTACCCATTACCTAAGGAAGTAAATACGGGTGTGCTTATCTAAACCTGTTTTAAAAAAAATGAAATCCCAAATCCTCTGAAGTATTAGCAAACGTTGTAGGTGTTGTAAGCCTGTCAAAATTAGATTACACCTGTCTAAAATGTGGTTTTAGTCAGGCATTTTCTATAGCTTTTGCTATTATTTGATATTATTTCTGAAATACAAACCTCCTCAGCATAAATTGCTTCTTTTTATCTGTAAGCTCTTTGTTTAGTGCTGCAAGTGGAGTAGCCATGGAGTACTAAAAATAATATATAGTTATAAATGGTTTGTTTTGATAGTAATAAGTGTCAAGTAACTAGTTGGAGCAGTTGTTTATATACAGAACAAGTATAATACTGTGGTGTCATGATTATTTAGCACTGTCTACAATGTAAAAGTATATTAAATAGAGAGTAGGTAAGTAATAAATGGGTGAGATGCAGAGAAGTGAAAGCCATGATAAAGATGCATAACGAAAAATAGGAGAATGGTCTTTATGTACGTGGCCAAGACAAATGGCATTTGTGTGTTAGGAATAGCATCACAAAACATCCCATAATGAACCAGCCACGCTGTAATCCATGCTTATTTGTTGTGTAACAGGTTTAAGGATTTAGTAGTGTGGCTCAAATTCTGCTTTTGGAGTTAGAGAGTCACAGTTACGTCGTGCTTCTGTGGTGGAAAATCTACTTGCTTCAGCATTGCCCTGAGGGGTAAGGGACTGTATTTCTATTTACAGAATGGTAAAACGTGTGATAAAAAGCAGCATGCACGTGCTGGAGGAAAATGAGTTTGGAAACTTTCTAATCATTCTTACATTCCCAGGTGTAGAAAGAGACTAACCCATGTCAGAACAGTACCTCACTGAAGTAAGCCTCACCACTAAGGATATTGGACTTCAGTTTGATGTTCTGCGTAGCCTACTTTATTGCCAGTTGCTTGTGAAGAAATAAAAATGTGGCACTTGAATTTTATTTGTCATTATGCTTCTTGCTTGTTATTAATGTCCTGTATATCTGTAACAGTGGCTGGAAATCTATGTTTCAGAAAGGCAGAGAGGCTAGAGGTTAGTGATGTGTGATTTATGCCTTGTTAGCTTCTTTACTGTCTGATGATCCTTTTGGTTAACTAAGAGATGAACTCTGGGTAGGCAGAAGAGAGGATTAGTTTACCTTTGGGGCTCATGGGAAAGAAGTTTTTCAACTTCTGTCTGCACCTCTTATGAAAAGAGGGACTTTGACTCTTTGAGAAGGTGAATCCTGACTTTATAATGATAATTTGCTCTAAGAATTTATTTGAAGTTAGAACATTTGGCACTGTATAAAAGTACATAAAAGAGCACGTATAAAAGATCTCAAGTCCCTGCCTTGAGGAATATACATACCATTTAGCACATAGCAATATGTAGTACGCATACTATGCATTGGGGGAAAAAACCTAACAAAAGTAAGTGATGGATTTAATTTTGGAAAATAATTTTGAGTCACTTGTGGAAAGGATGCTTTTAAGAATGAATCAAAAAGATAATGAAAAAATAGTTCTAAATGCAGTGTCAGACGACAAGTTAGAAAATTGGAAACTGATATAAAAGATGTATTAGGGAGAGTGTATCACTGCCCACACAAAAGAGATGGGCAGAGGGTCGAACTGCATAGATTCCTTGAAGAAGAAGAATGGCACTTGAACCTAACACATACGAGGCATTTGACATGGGGGTCAGCATCCTTCAATTTTTGGGAGAGCAGCAGTTACTGAACAGATAGAGGGCTGGAAATGACTCTTTTGTAACCGAGGATGTAAAGGCCTGAAGAGTGGGCATCTTCTGGGGAAGAGGACAGAAGGGGTAAGGAAGAGGCACTTATGCTTATGTCCTGGCAAACAAGGAGCCAGTGAGCAGGGCCTGAAACCATGCTAACGAGGGAGGGCCCAAATGGAAGAATTAGTCATGAAGGGCCCAAACAGGTTTGGGAGAGAGAAGGAAACAAAGGTGTGCTTCTGGAAGAAGCAGAAGTGTTGGGGAGAACTGAGAAAGCAGGACTGAAGAGCAGGTGGACAGAAAGGGACGAGTGAGGAAAAGAAGTGCCCTTTAAACTGTGTCTGTGGGATGTCAGTGACTGGGGAAGGGATTGTGTACCTGGCAGCTGCCTGCAGGTGATCCAGAAGGGATCTGACAGGCGGGCACTGTTTGTGGATAGCTGGAACTTGGAGGCATGGTGGTGACGGAGGTGGGGTGGAGCCAGATAGGTCAGTAGCAGTAAGGAGGTCAGTGCCACAAAAGGGATGTGGGTGCAAGTGGGGTGGACAGGGATGTGAGCTGTGGTGGAAGTGAAGCGACACATGTATAGTAATGATTGCATGTTCAGTTCTCTGTTGGGAAGAGTGTGTGAGAGAGGAGGATGTTGGTGTGTACATATGGTACAAAGACTGATTTCTTTGAAAGGAGTAATGAAGTCTAACTGTAGTATTTTGTGATGCAAACAGGTCTGTGTTCTGTTTGCTTGTGTAAATTCATGTTTTTCTTACAAGTTGATGGATTTGTCTTGCAATTTCTAGCTGCAGTGTATGGACAAAAAATAAACCAGCAACAGCCTGTGCAACTGACCTTTCTTCCTTGCAGGCTTGCTTGCTTGCCATCCTGTGAGTGATGATTTCAGAGGTTTTGTTTTGAAGTAGTTGCTCAGCATTTGGGTGCTGAGGCTGTTACAAGAGTATCTAAGTACAGGTGGGTTTTATTCCTTTGCTTTATTCTGCTTTTAACTACCTTCCTGTTCCCAAGGCCAGCAGTGAGCTCATGAATAGTTTTGGGGATAGATGTCCATCCAGGTTGTTCTTTTTAACACAGGATGTAACACAGAATGATTTTCTGCACTTAGGTAAATTTCTATCTATGGAGTTCCGGGCAAATGACTTGTACACTGTAGGTGAGGGTCTGTAATCAAAGACTCAAAGTCTTTGGTTAAATGGCAAGGAGAGGGGAAGTACATTGGGAGCACATGGGGAGCACTTTGGAATAGAGTTATTGGGGTTTATATTGTGATTCCACAATGTCCTGACCTGCCAAATTCTGAAGCATGCCTTACATTGTGCCGTAATGAGAGCAGAGTTAACAGGGTTGGTAAATGTGCCTTGAAATTTTATTTGCAAGAATGAGATGGAATGTTTGTCTCCTTGGGTGATACATTACAGCGATGTTCCACCGAGATAGTTCAGCACTTTATACCAAAATAAGCGAGACCAGCTGACAGCTGAAAGATTTGATTTCACATTTAGTTTCTTTTCTCCTGACAGGAAGCTTTGAAATCCAGAAAAAGTTGTCTTATGCTTTTTATTTATTTGATATACAAGACTATTGCTTTCTTCCTTTTGTGTTTAAAAAAGTAAATAAATAAAAAGAGAAAAGTAGTTACTTTAGCATGCAAGTCACATAATTCTTTATGGTAAAGTCACTTTTATTGTACTGGTTATACCTATTTACTTTCCTGTGCTAACAGTGACAGACAAGTAGAGGATACAGTACATTTCAGTTGTATTTATCAGATATGTACTGGAAATAGCTTTTAGTGATAATAACTGAAGAAAACTCTAAAATTAATTGTTGGAGTAATGAAGCAACAGCTGAATGTCTCATCTTTAAAACTGCTAGTGAGGTTAAGAACTTGTGATCCTTCCTTTAAAAAACTACTAGTAGTCAGCTGTCTTATTGCTAAGTGTAAGATAAGCTCATCATCGCAAATTACATTTGTGGATGAATTGATCTTCAGGAGTACTGTGTACCTTAGTGTAAAGAAGGTGAAATGAAGGCATTTCTGAGACACTGGCTATACACAGATTGGCCTTCAGCAATGTCCTCTGCCAGCTTGGTATCATATAGCCAAAGCTGTGTGCAGTTTAAGCAGTGCAGTAGGTTCCTGAGTCCCAGCTGATGTAGAGCAAGATTCAGCTTGGTTGGTTTGGGATCTTTGAAGTGCTTAGGCCTGGGCATAGTCTGCATGGTTGACATTCAGAAATGGTGCAGAGAATGGAAAAACTGTGATTGAAAGTCTTAATGAATTACCTGCTTAAGTTCTTAAACATTTAAGAAAGCTTCCTAAAATAGAGCTCATCCATGCTGTTTTGTGCTTTACAAGAGCTTAAAGTGAAGTATTTTTGAATTTTTTATATATATATACACACACATATATATACCCCCACCAAAACAGAGACCCAACATCTGCAAGTGAGGTTTCGGTGGTGTGTATTTTGTGAGTTTTGTGTTGCTTTTCAGTGTTCAGCAGTGCTGTCTCAGAAGGTAATGTTTAACAGAATGCTTTTATGGCTTCTTGCATATGATTATCCCTGCTTGTATTTTAGGGCACAGTTCCTCTCCCTTTTTCCTCTGCTCTTTCTCCCTCTGTCCCACTACTCCCCCCCCATCTCTTTTTTTTTTTTATGTAATCTTTTTGCTCTTGTTTCACTGCTGTGAAATTCCTTTATAATGCTATGGAGGGGGAGAAAGTAAGCAAACAACTTGCTGGTGTTACTTTGGAAATAATTTTTTGTTACAGGAAGATGTTAGTAGTTAATCAGAGCACAGTGCTGTAATTCTAAATCTGTTAATAGGTTGATGCTTGGACATTTATAAGGTAATGATTTTAGTGTAGCAGTTTGAGCAATAGGATATATTAGGTATAAGCAAAATTAATTTATTACCTTGAATTTCTTAATTCTCCAGCTTATTTTGTAGCAGTGTGCTATAAAGATAATGTTTACCTTCCATTCACCTGGCAAACACATAGCTGTAGCTAGTAAACTTTGTTGGTATTAAACATACAGCTTTTTGCATTTGAGGTCTGCTGTGGACAAGTTGTTACAGTGCTGTGTGAATCCACTAGAGCACTCAGGTTTGTTCCTTGCTGGTGTAATTGTTAATTGTGACAGAGTGAAATTTGGACGCTTAGGACAAGGTTGCTGTGTAACTTTTGCTGATGTAGGAAATAAACAATTCAAAATGTTTACTTTTAATTATGCTTATGTTTTTCTTGCATTCAGGCCTCGGTTTATACAGCACAAAGGTATTCCTCTTTTAGCTAATGGTACAGCTTCTGAATTGATACAAATTGATTTCGTGGCACTGTGTGCACTTACGGCAGCTGAGGATGTGGTTTGTGTGTAGGTTGCATTGACGGGGCAAGTGAAAGTGGCAGCAAGAAGGGGTGGGTGTGTGTCTGTGTGTACAATGTGCTGCACTCCTGCATTTTCTGCTGGCCGATGATCCAGTTCTTGTTCTTCTACAGATAATGTAAAAATAACAAAAGACCTAAGTATTTCCTTGTCATGACACTGCAAATAAAAATAGATACCTTTTTTTTTTTACCATTTTAAGATACAAACTGAGCCCATAACAGACCATATTGGCAGGAAAATACCCTGCCCATACAGTTTGAAATTGGCATCCATGCCGAAGATTTAAAATGGCCATGTTACCACTCTGTGTAAATTGGTCTGCAGTGGAAACCCTAATGAGATCATTATATAGAAAAGCACTATCGGATGCTGGGAAAATGCTGTGCTGTCCATATATATATATATATATATATATGTATGTATATATCTGT